>JAKSZP010009311.1:0-190884 GCA_022478985.1 Massospora cicadina
ATCACTTGACTGAAACCTTTCAATATTGGGGTTCAAACCCAATCTATGCAGCAAAAAGGATTCAGTTTGATAGAAGTGACAAGAATACACAGAATCTCCAGCAGGTAATGAGTATAGATCTATACTCATAACCTCTTGGAGATTTACGCAAGAAAACTCTATGATCTCCCATATAATCTTGTTTATAAGCAAGTAAAGTTTACTCTTCTTTTAAATTATTGATTTGGCTTACATCTATTAATTTAGGGACAAAAGAAAACCTTATGATATACCACTAAAGGAACTTTATCCTGACTTAAGACTTCTTGGTAAAGAAAAGTAAGACTTATAATCCAACGCTCAGGAACTTTAGGTCTCCTGGCCTCAAAAATAAAGTACAAGCGGTTTAACACCCCTTCATCCCCAAAAAAAAGATAACTAAAATATCCACTAGAGGCCCTTGACCCCTAGCGAATAAGCAGACTTATAGTCCTGGTCATGCAGTAAATATGCTCATATTTAAAATTTTGACTAAAGGGTAATAGGGCAACTAGGCTTAAAGAACCTTGGAATTTGGATTTGGATTTAGATTTGGTTTTGGAATTTATTTATTCTTTTGAAGTGTGAAAGCTACTGCGGTAATGTCTGGAATTGGAGAAACTATGACTTGTTCAAGTGGAAACACTGTTAACAAGTCAGAGTCAGGGTCTAATGTGAACTCCATTAAAGTTATAGGTCAAGACATCAGGTAAAGTACAATATCTCCTTAATGAACTCATACCTTAAGTTGAAGCCTAAAAGTTCAGGGTGAGTTATGGTTGCCTGTAAGCCAACTTCTGAGGATTACAATAGTAAGTATGCGACTTATGGTATATACAAAAAACCACTGTATGCTTTGCACCCTGTAAAATGTACCGCCAGTGCACCAAAGACCATGAAACTGCAGCTCATCTTTTTATTATAAATTGTTTGCGCGCTCCATGACACTAAACTATATGAAAATTAAGCCAAAAGGTTCTCCTGCCCCTCAATTTCTTGCAAAAAATTTTCCTCAACCACAGTACCAAAGGCATCGCAAGTCACAATAAACATATAGTTTCATATGTATGATAAAGAACAGGTGTGATGATGAAACATCCCTTTATTTCTTCAAACGCCTGTTGGCACTCTGAAGTCCAAAAAATGAGGTTTTCATACCTGTGCTGGTGTGAAGAGGCGAGTCAGCTCCTAAATGGCTAATGAGAACTTCTTAAGAAAAGTGACAGATTCTAAAAAAAAACTCCACAGTTGCTTCTGCATTACCTGGGTGTGTCATTAGAAATTAGTTTCCGGTTTGGAAGGCGCGATGGTGTGACCGTCCTAAGATCAGATTACGCAGGAACTGGATTATCCTTGAAGAACTAACATCAGGATGTCTCAGAAACAAGACCAGCTTTTTTGAATTTCTGCAGCCACCACTTCCTATCCTAGTTGTGTTGACCAGCATAGGGTGATTGGATAAAGATTCATATTAATAGGAAATATCAAAAAGAATCATTGATCCCCCAAAAGCTTCATAAATAGAATGCTAAAACTTCTGTGGCATTCTTCAGACCAAAGGACTTTACTATATACTGGTATATTCTATATTGAAAGCAGATTGCTGTCAGCCACTAATAGCCTGATTTGACCCACACCTGATGTAAAGCATTCACCAGACAATTTTAAAAAAGCTCAAACTCTGTTATTGCTTGGGAAAGTGTCGCTTCCAGGGGCAAAGAATAATGAACAGGGGCCGTCATATTATATAAGCGTCTATACTTCAAAATGGCCTCAATGTACCATCTGGAGTCTGTGCAAAATCTACATAAGAAGAAATATAAGAGGTTTTTCTTGATTATCTATTTTTCACCATGTCATTAATCAAAGTCTTTAACTTATAGTCTTCCTCAGTCGTGTAAGGATAAAAAGACAGTTGATCTTAATGACGTCACCCGTTAACTAGAAACTCAGGTCAAATTCTGAGTGACTTGGCAGTATCCTAGCATCGCCCAAAACTAAAACTGATTTTAATGGCATAAATATAAGGGGTAAAGTAGGAAGCTCAGGCACTATATCATTAAAAGAGTATCTTACTTTTGCTTCCTCTGCATTAGTTGTTACCAACATAAGAGGGAGTAGAATTTCACCTGAGTGAGCCTTAAATGTAAAAGCTAACGTTTTCTGCTCCAAGTCAACTCTCTCTGGCTGACGACGCCAAAAATCCACCCCCAAAATCACTATATATACCAAATTTGTAATTGCGCTGAAGTTTGCTACATATCCATATTCATGCGTCATAAAATACAGTGGATTAAAAAGAGGAAGTATGATCTTGGAAGTCCAAGATTTTCCATAACAGGGGAACTTGGGACGACCTTGAGATACAAAGCTTGCACCAGCTTCATATAATACAATTCCCTATGGCACCTGTGTCTATCAGGGCAGTTACCGTTATCTTGCATTGTCCTACTAAAATATGAATAGGAGATAATATATGATTATGGATAAATTTATTCAACTCATCAAGGGAACAAAGGGTTGAATCAGCTTTCTTAACTCCAGGACTCTTCTGAACCTTGGTCATCTGTTGATAAACTTAGTGGGCATAGCCGCTTCCCAAACATAAAACAAAGGTGGTAATTCTGGATCTTCAGGATAGATAAGGGGAGCACCACTGATAGCTCCTCATAAACTGAATTTACTTTGACGCTTTCTCTTCCAATTAATGGACAAGCGGGTTTTTTATATAAACTGATAGCTGGATCTTCATGGTCTATGAGAATGGCAACAGTGAGAGTTAGTTAGGGTAGGCTGGTGCCTTTGCATTATGCGACTGAGTAAAGCTTGTAGAAATATGGGTGAGTAGCCGACACTAGAACCCAGAGAGGCACCACAGAAGGGTCCATTAGTGGCCTGAAAGAGGTGTTGAATGGAAGCTAATGTCTTTAATCCAACATGTTCTTGCGGGTGCTTCCACTCTCTTTTAGAGAAGGGGAAATGACCATTAAGGGGGGCAAGAGTCAGGCTTATTATCTGTCACACTACTCTCTTATAAGGCGAGGCTTGCAAAAGCAGGTCTCAGCGACAAGGGTGAGGCAATCCTGATTAATTATACTTGTACACCTGCCTTCAATACTCGCCGTGGTTATCTAGGTTGGCCTGAAACCTAGATAGCGGCCAGTAGCTTATGTGGGCCTAAACTTGTGCAGCAAAAGGTGAGAGCATTCACGTACCAAATTGATTGATGACAAAAGTGCTGAAGCAGTCCTTACACAAAAAGGGCCTAGAGAGGAGAACTCCTTTAAAAACAATCCAGAGGGACCAACTCCATTAACAAATCAATTATGGATTCATCCCCCTTTGGCCTGAAGACTGTGCTCTCCTGGTCAGAGGTGGCTTCTAGTAGATTTGGGTCCAGAAAAAGTTTTTGAAACGGGAACTCTGGTCCCCTAAAATATTTGACGGTTGGCATGGTGAAGATCACCAAAGGGTTCGCGCCATGGTGATAAAGACTGTGCGGTCTGATGAGATTCTCATGGGCTGCGTGTTTGAGGTGTGTGGGCTCTCCCCACTCCATATTTCACGTTGGCTCCTGGGTTGAAACTTATAACTTTCCCATCTAAATTTAAGGAACAGGTTTTGGCTTCCAGTATAGGCACCAAGAATGAGGAGGCCATATTATCAATATTGGCACTGAGATTGGAAGGTTCATACTGTAGGACGTGCTACCTGTTGTCACTAGAGGGGCCATGATGTCTTATATGTAAGGCTTTTAGCTTAGTGGTCATTAATGCGAACAAGTTGGTAAAGAATTTGAAACAGAAGGACATTAGCTATAAAGTTACTATAGGCTCTGAGGAATATTTATTGAAAGTTGATTTTTCAGAGTCATCTGAGAGTTGCCTCGTTCAGTAACTGTGGGTCCTGGAGTTTCAAAGTGGTACCGCTAAACAGATGCTTCTTATGTGGCCTGAAAGGGCATGTCAGAGCTTAATGTCCTCAGGATAAACCTCCTGCTGCAGTAGCAAGCCTGATGGGTCTAGAGATTAAAAAGCCACCCATGGTGACCACAGATAAAGAGCAGCTATCTCTCTAGAAAACGTTGGAAAAGCTAGATGAATTGTCTGTCAAAGCAAAGGAGGCGGCGGCTGGCAACACCATTTTGGAGGCGTTGACTGAGCTGCTGAAAAGTTCCATGAAGGTCCGTGTTGGGATTCTCCCAGTATAGGTGAAAGACTTGTCCAGGGGAATGGCTTTACATTTATTTGAGGGGCACAAATACCAACTGGCCCAGTAGGTTCAAGAATGGGGTTTGAATTTATAATCATCGGGTATACCAAATTTGGGGTTTTATGAAAATTACTCCAAATTTGGGAAATCATTACATCCCAATTTCTTGAGGCATGTGAAGAGGGGTTTCCATTGATCCAGTCATGAGGGCGGCTAGATCCAAGTAATTTTAAAACGATGGTCAATCCAGAAGACCAGGAGAGTGTAACTCACAGGTCCTTGCCAATACGTAACAAATGAGTTGGGTAGCACCAGCCATGTCAATGACCATATGACTGATAGTCCCGTGGAGAACCACCCTCTCACCCATGAGCCATTCCCCAAATTCCCTACGCATTCACAGACTAGAGTTACGGTGATACTGCAATTGAGCAGTAAGGCCTGTCCTCAGGATAGTGCCGTGAATGAGGCCAAAGCCTGGCCTAGCTCACTTGCAGAGATCATGGTTCAGGTTATTCTGATAAAATTTCTTCTTTATAAAATAAACAATTTATAAAGCAAGCAAACTAATTTTTATTGTGTTTTTCCCAATTGAGAAAATGAAACTGTATTTGCATTTGCCATTTTCTCATTTTTAAAGCATTTCCCAAGATTTTGATATTTTAAAATCTAAATTAAGCTCTTGAGTGACATTCACACTGTTGCACATGAGAGTCTCGAGTCCCACAGCGAAAACTTGGAGCATTTGAGACACCTTGAGTTCAATATACTGGATCGATTCTTGTTCTCAAATCCCCAAATCCTTACCTACGACTTTTGTTACTAATGCTTTTGTGATTGGTCCAACTTCTAAAATCTGACCTCCGAATTTGTGTGCAAATTTTTAAACTGATATACATGAGGTTGATGTGCAGATTCAGCTGGCCCCAATCCGTCATATCACACCCTTAAAAACCAGAAGCTCCTGGATCTTCTTGGGGCAGCGTGCACACTCCTTGGGTTTTTTACAGGTCACTTCCTCTACCAGGTATCCCTTCCATTTTACCAGAAAATGCTGGCAACCCCTTACCCAATGCTCCTTCAAAATCTGCCCAACCTCATATTCCTGGTTGTTCTCCTCTCGTGGGTTCAGTGGCCCAGGACACTCTGGTCCCAGCCCTCAGAATCCTTGAAGTTGAGACACAAGGATAACTGGATGAGCTTTTGACCCTTCCAGGAGGTCCAATTCATGTGCCACCTTGTTAACAACCTGGATTACTCTATACGGGCCTAAGAACTTTGGTACAAGTTACTGGCTCCTCACTGGTACAGCATAATTCTTCGCCACAACCAATACCCAATCCCCTGGAGCAAATGAAGATCTGGCGCTCTTTGTTGAACCACATATCATTTTTGCTATGCTGTGGCACGCTCCAGGTTGTTTCACAATTCCCTTTTGATCTTGTCCATTCTTCAGGATAATTTGTCTGCTCCTGGAATACTCCACTAATTGATCCCCCACCCAATGCCGGATTGGGCCCATGATTAGCAAACAATGGTGACATTCCTGTCAACAATTAGTGGTGGTTATTATAAGCGAACTGAGTGAGTCTATTCCATGTAACCCAATTGTCCTTCCAGTTTGAGACATAGCATCAGAGGTATGTTCCAGTATTTGGTTTACCCTCTCTGTTTGACCATCGGACTGGGGATGGTATGCTGAAGACCTACATGGGCGAATCTTTAAATTACTGAGCAGACTAGGAACAGAATTTTGATACAAATTGGGGACTGCAATCCAAAATGATCTCTGATGGTAGGCCATGATGGGCAAAAATCTCATCAATAAAACCCTTGTGGTGTCCTTAGCTGAGAACTTTGAGGTACATAAAAAAACTCAGCATATTTTATTAACCAATCAATGACAACTACTATTGCATCCTTCCCCTGGATCTTAAGTAACCCTGTAATGAAATCCATGCTGACTGACCCCCATGGCTGATTTGGAATCTTTAGTGGGACTAACTTACCCACAGGCTGCTTTCATGAGGGCTTTGAGCGCGCACAAACCAAGCACTCCGTCACTTATCTTTTATATCTTTTTGAAGTCCAGCCCAGGAATACTTTTGTCAAATCAAGTTGATCATCTTTGTGACCCCTGGATGTCTTGCCGGAGGGTGGTCATGCAATGGCTGCAGCACTTCCCACTGCAGTGATGGGTTCAGAACTCATATCCATGAGTCATGACATATATTCCATTTTTCTTCAATATGTACAATGAAGGCTGTGCCGCTGGCCCTCTGCTGTTTCTGCCCATAACTGACGCCCAAATTAAGACCTCCTTTGCTTTCTTCATAATTCCCTCTCTAGTTCATCCTCCTCACTCACCATCATGACAAATTGGTCTTATGGGAACATGGTTGCTGTATTGTACTTTTCCAACTCAGCCTTCTCATATGCTAGCCCCGTATCCCAGGTCAACCAATTGGCTATGTGTTAATGACTCCCAGATAGTATTCCATTCAGAATCATATTGGGTCAGCTCCACATGCAAACAGGCTTGGCGCTGATTAATTTTCCTGGGCTCTTGGTAATATTCCACTACTCGATGGTCTGTGAATACCATGAAGGGGTGACGGGAATATAACAAGTGGTGCTGCCACTCCTGCAGCACCTCAAACACCGCCAGTAGCTCCTTGCCATATATCAGGTAAATTGTTTCTGCAGGGATCATCTTCTGACTGAAATAACACACCGGGTGCTCCAACCCATCTTCCCCTTCTGTAAAAGTACTGCTCCCAATGCGAAATTTGAGGCGTCTGTTTTTACCACGTAAGGTTTTCCCAGATCTGGATGGGCAAGGACTGGTGCCAAAGGAAGCTTCTCTTTCAGAAAGTTGAATGCCCGCTCCTCTTCTTCCCCCCATATGAACGGTACATTCTGCGTCAGTTAAGTAGCAGGGCTAACTCCAATATATTCTTGATGAACTGCCTGAGGAAAATACTGTCCCTAGAAAACTTCTCACGCCTGTCTGAGCAGTTAAAGCCTTCCATTCACGCACTGCCTGGATCTTATTGGGGCATACCCCCAGGCCTTTCCCAAATATCACATTCCTTAGGAACCTAACTGACTCCCAGTTAAACTCACATTTCAAAAGCTTCAGCCATAATCCTGCCTCAGCCAATGCCTTCAGGGCCTCCCGCACATCCTGTACATGAGCCTTCTTGGAACGTAAGAACACCATGATGTCATCCATATAAGCGATACAACACTGGCCGATCAACTGTTGGAGTACTTGGTCAATCATTTGTTGAAATACTGCCAGGGCATTGCGCAGCCCAAATGAAATAACACGTTATTGGAACATTCCAAGGTGGCACAAAAATGCCATGTATCTTTAGTGCTCCAGCCTCACAGGGACCTGGTTGAATGCATCTGCCAAATTGAGCTTTATGAAAATGTTGCATCCTGTGACCATTGGCAAGGTATCTTCCAATAGTGGCATTGGGTAAGGTTCCAGTTCTGTGACCTCATTTATCCTCTGGTAATCCATGCATGGCCATAACTCTCCGCTTGCCTTGGGCACTAGCAACACTGGAGATAACACAGCGGATTTTTAATGGCTTAATCAAACCTTTCGCTCAACATTAAACTCACGTGGTCCTCCAAATTAGCCTTGGCCTCGTTAATTCAATAAATAGACTGGGCAACCATGGGTAAGTTTAGACCCTTCCTTGAACTGGAAAGAGAATGTAAATGGCCCAGTGTGGGAAAATGGAAAATCCTTTTTTGGACCAAAGACCTCCAGAAAATCTTGACATTCTGCAGGTAAGATCTCTTCCTGCATGGCCCCCAGGGTTTGGGCTCATCTAACTTCTGGTTTCTTAATAACAGTCTCCACTTCGTCAGTGGACCACTCCTTGGGTACAAGGTAATAGTACTGGAAGGCACTCTGATTTGGGTCTTAACTGATGCCACCACTGCATCCCAAACACTATGGGGTGGGTCAGGTTCTCAATCACACAAAACTGCATCTAAAACCCAAATGGGGCCTGCTGTGCCTTCACTGAAAGGCATATGTGCCACGATGGCACCCTTCGTGAGGCATTGGCAAAAACCAATACCAGTCCTTCCTGCACCTGAATCTTCAAACGCTCGGCCAATGCCAGTTCAACATAATTATCTTATGCCCCAGTATCTATCAGGGCCATTGCCCTTTCCATACCCCCATCTGTATGTAACTCTATGGAAATAAACAGCTTAGAATAAAGCAAAGAAGGTGAGTTATTTTTGGATGAGTCTTTCACTTGTGAATTGGCTGATGGAAATTCCGACATATTCTCTTGGCGCCCTCCCCCTTGAACATTTCCCACGTTTATTGGGACTGGGTGACACCCCCCTTGATTGGAACAGCTGCTTACCAGGGACTGTCACTTCCCAGGTGGCATTGATTCCTTCCGCCAGTTCCGTGCCAGTGCTAATTGTTTTCTGACTTGAAACGCTAAAGCCACTTCATCCCCCAATGTCACTTGGACCTTTGATGCTGCCTAGGCTGCCAGCAAATCTGCCTGCAACCCCTGGTGGACATTCGCAAGGCCTGGTAATCTGTAACCTGTGCCACCTTTGCCAAAAGATGGAAGACCTGCGCATACTCTTCTAAAGAGCTAGAACCCTAGCTGGCTGTTAATAATGCTGGCCAGGCCTCTTCTTTTGCTTCATCTGGACATGCTGCCTGGTCGATCAACTCCACACACTCCTCCATGGAATTTGGCAAACTTTCCTACTCCTCGATAAGTTCCTGGAACCATCCCACCAATTCCAGGGGTAATGCATCCACCAACTGGGCTAGTCAGAGCACAAGAGGGTCTTTTCCCTGTCACGAGCCAATTGTGCCTGGAATAGGACCTGCGCCATTACCAGGTGAAGTTATCTAACGCCTCCATGGATAATGTCACATGACTGGTAGATTTTTTAGGTTTTGCATGAATGACTATGGTTTATCTGAGTTGTTGCCCCCCATAATTGTCTACTTTGTGTAACAAAAATGTTAATGAAAATAACACCATAACCACAGTCAAGAGATGATGGTTCCATTCCTCTCTGTTGGTAACCTTTGCTTCTTCCTATAGCTCCCACAAGATAGATAGAAAGGTATTTGAGTTTCGTTTTATTTAACGCACAGGTTCTTGCCAATATTTGATAAATGAGTTGGGTAGCACCAGCCATGTCACTGACCACATGACTGATAGTCACACGGAGAACACACTCTCACTTATGCACCATTTTCCAAATTCCCTATACATTTGTGTACTAGAGTTCCAGCAATGCTGCAAGAAAGCAGTAAGGCCTGTCCCCAGGATAGTGCTGCAAACGAAGCCAAAGCCAGTCCTAGCTCACTTGCTGAGCTCATGGTTCAGGTTATTCTTATCAAATTTCTTCTTATAAAATAAACTAATTTATAAAGCAAGCAGACTAATTTTTATTATGGTTTTTCGATTGAGAAAACAAAACTGTATTTGCAGTTGACGTTTTCTCAATTTTAAAGAATTTTCTGAGAGTTTAATAGATTAAAACCCTAAATTAAGCTCACAAGTGACATCCACACTGTTGCACATAAAAGTCTCAAGTCCTGCATAGCAAAAACTCAGAGGATCTGAGACACCAGGCGTTCAATACGCTGGATTAAACCTTATTCTAGAATCCCAAAATCCTTACCTACGACTTTTGTTACTAGTGGCTTTTGTGATTGGTCCAACATCCAAAATCCGACCTTTGAATTCGTGCATGAATTGAAACTGATATTCATGAGGTCAATGTGTGGATCTGGCTGGCCCTGATCCATTAATTGAGACCCCTGAATGAATGGAGCCATAACGAACCTTGAGGCACCATGTTCACATGCACCCTATAAACATCCATGCATGCTAGTATAATAAAGTACTTTTTCAATAGGATTTAACTTTATTTTATTTTATTTAAGTTTTAATCTATTCTAATGAACAAAGTCTCGTCCAACGTTGCGCCTAAAGCCGCCCCTGTCAACTTGGCTGACCATAGCCTCCTGCAGTCAGACACCATATTGGATTTCCAGCATTAGCACCAGCGAGCGCATCTGGCAGAAACCTGATAGTCAGTAAGGAGTCTAAGCCAACCCAGAAGTTGCGTGAAGCTGATAACTCCAAATCAAGGTTAGTAGCGCTTTGTCCCAATCTACAAAGTACATTCTTGAGAAGGTTTCCTTCAAAATGGACGTGGTTCTCCAAATCACTGGATCGCCAAAGAAAAGAGATATCATAGTGGTTGTAGGTGGGACAGTGCACACTAAGCCCGCAAGGGATGAGGCTAGAGGTAAAAAGGAGCTTCCCACTAGCAATAGTGGCTCATCGACTTTTGACCCAATGCCTCAATTAAAGGGGAGGGGTCAGTCAAGGACCCTCACAAGGATTAAATTCCAATGGATGTTGTTTAAGCAGCCACCACCCCTTAGCCAAAGTATAACTGGAAAGGGGGAATAAACTTGGTCCTTTTAAAACAGATGAGGTGTAAGAGGATGGGAACCCCCGAGTCCTGGAACTGAAGCCTCTTAAATTCTTAACCTATAGCAATAAGGGTTGAATTTGCTAACTATGAGGGTTTGAATGTTCTCAAGCAGTGGTAGTGGAAGAAAGTCTTATTGCAACAGCATGGTTTGACATCAGTTTCCTCAATGAGAATAAGTCCAGACCTGGTGTGGAAGAGGATTGGTCTTACTAATTCCGTATGAATATTCATTTTATTCTCACTTTATGGATCAACCAAACTCAGACTCGCCCTTAGAGGAGGGGAAGAGGGAGGGGGAGAAACCAAAGGGAAATATTTTAATCTGGTGGGTGGACAATGTTAAGGTGTTGGACAAAAGGTTATTGGTTTCAGGGATGGAAGTGCAAGTAATGTCAATGTTAGGAGAGGAAGAAAATTAAATTTATCACATTATACGCACCCAACTCTGGGTCTGATTCAAAGGCCTTCTTTAAAGGTCACCTGAGGATCCAGTAGAAAGGTATTGGGGGGTCATTAGTGATGGGGAGAGACATGAATTATGTCTGCTTTAGCAATGATAGATTTGGGACTTCAGGCAACTGGTTTTTGATCCTGGATCTCACGAATTAGCTAGTTTAATGATTATCCTTATCTACTTGATGTGTGCAGAGTGGGCCATGGTGAGGAAGGGGAGACTAGGTAGACTTACGTTTAGGGGGATCATTTCTCAAGCTTTAAGCCTTTTTTGGTGCCTCAGCCTCTCATGAGTCGCAGCAAGTTGATCCTTAGGAATCACTATCCAGGTGCTTCAGACCCCAGGACCCTAGAAATGCAAATCAGTGACCCTCAGGTTTCTTCATGCAGGGAAAGGGAACTGGATATTAATTCCTGAACTCTTTATGTTGTATCTACTACAGGAAATCACGAGGAAGAAGGTGAGATTGTGAAGAAGCCAGATTTTAAGAAAGCCAGATGCACCAGTAAAATGGTTGCAGATGAAGGCTGATCTCAAGATGCCATGTTATTTCTTTGGAAGCCAACTAGAGTACATGCATCTTAAGGTATAAAACCTTTTAGAGGAGCTTCAAAAGTACCTGCAAGAAGGCTGCGGTCATGGGGCATTTGAGTACATAGCTAAGGCTGAATTGTATGCAAAATCAATGGGAGCCTTCATGGTTTATCTCCCTAAACAAAAGATGTCTAGGTGGATTGAGGACTCTAACAGCAATGTGGTCCTACTCCGCAAAGCAGAAGGGGCTTTCAGACCCTCAGCAAGGATCTTGTCACTTTGTGATAAGGGGTTTGAGGTGAAGGATGCAGCTTGCATGACTAAAGTGGCTAAAACTTACTATGAGGACCTTTATGGCCCCTCAAAGAATGACCTAAAGGCAATTAAAGTACTCACAAGCGGAATGGGGTACTTCCAAAGGAGACGCAGCTGCAACTATGTAGCAGTAACCACAAGTCAGAGGTGTCAGACGCCATCTGCAAATGCAGTAATGCAATACTTTCTGGGAGAATGGGTTGATCTTGGAGCTCTTCAAGTTATTTTGGGCAGAAATGTCTGAGATGCTTGCTGGGCCTTACAATCAACTCCTAGTCTCTGGTACAATTGAGCCGGCGTTTAAAAAAGGGTTTAGGATGGTGTTGTATAAGAATGTAGTTCTACTATCATGGATAACTATCAGCTTTTGACTCTACTTAACGTTGATTATAAGTCTTTATGAAGATCCTACCCAATTAGATAAAGGGGGTTGTGGCGTAAGTTGTTTAAAAAGAACAGAATGGGTTTTTCCAAAAACGTTTGATTACTGACAATTTAATGCTTCTTCATCTTATAGAAGAATGTACAAGTAAACTGTATGACCAGATGGGGTGGCTACCGTTCCTTGATTAATAAAAGGCGTATGATCGGGTGAATCATGGTTTTCTTTGTAAAGTGTTGTGTAGAGTTGGAATCAAAGGATGCTTGTTGAGAATTCTTAAAGTGATTTATGGGGAAGTCTCATCGGCTGTCAATAACAAAGTGGTCTCTTCCCACCCTTTTAAGGAGTTTAAAAACGTGCTTCAAGGAACCCCTCTATCTCCCTTGCTTTTTGTACTTTCAATAGAGATACTTTTTAGTGGCTCTCAGGAAGTCAGACCAGTTTAAACTTACCATCAATGGAAAGGAGTATTCACAATCAATGTTTGAATATGATATATGTATTTTTGTTTCATCAGAGGAGGAGGAGAAAGTGGTGATTAACATTCTGAAAATGTGATAAAACGCAAGCAATGCGAAGGACAACTTTTCAAAATCCAGGGCTTGGCCCATCAGCAGAACGGCGACGTTGGATCTGGCACCAAAGGGCTCAATCCTCTGGATGGTAACAGGGAAGGTGTTTCTGTACCTCGGGTGTTCCACCCTGGGTGGGCGTCGCCACATGAATAGATGACTCAAGATTGAGAGGACCTTAAGAAAGTGGCTTGGAAGTGGTAATGGCTCAATTTATCATATCAAAGAAGGTCCATTGTCATGAACTTACATTTTTTTCCAGACTATGGTACATTTGGGATTTGTTACACTGCTGGATTCTTTATGAAGAATAGAGAGTTCAGTAATTAAGTTAATCTGGCGGAAAAGTGCGTCAAAAGTTAGATATTCTTACTTGTGTCAGGAGGTGAAAAAGGGGGAATCAGTCTGCTTAACGTTGAGAATATGATCAAAGCACTTTAGTTGAATTGGATTGCACGAATTTCCAGGGAGGTAAAGTCCATTTGTTGGTTTCCAATAGTGGGTTACTACCTTGTTAGGCTTGTAGAGATACAGACAACAAGGATCTTGATGTTAGTTGGGGCATCAATAAAGGGCCATAACAAGTGCAGGGAATCTACCAGGCTACTGGAAGGATTACTTACAAATTTGGGCAGGAAATAATGGGAGAATAAAGTGGATAGTGGTCTATTGAAAGAATTTCAGCAATTCCCCTTTGTGGAGGATCCTGAGGACTGGAGATGGAGCCTTGTTTGGGGAAGGCTTTCAAGCACTTTTTTGGGGAGGTTCACTGGGGGGAACTCCTTGATGGCAATGGCTGGAGAGTGCTTAGGGTGGAAGAAGCTAATAATGCTGCCAGTGTCTCTAAGGTGCTGGTACGGAAGGCGTGAAATTTTTTTGCAACTGAACTGACTTATTGTTGGAGGGAAGAAAATCCTTCTCTGGCTGGATTAGAGGCTGGGGAAGCCTATTCAGAAGATCGTGGAGGGCAGGTTTGGCGGGTGTTCCCGCGAGGAAAAGAAGGCTGGTGGTACCCCAGATGGGAAGGCCTCTGCATCCTTCAGGACTAGCTAAAGTTGGGAGGTGGTGATGGTGTCTGTCTCTTAGTTTCACGAACGCCAAGTTCTGGGAACTACAGGACAGATAGCTCTGCTCGATGTTCTTGTCCTGGATTTTTTGTAAAAAATAACATGGCCTGATAGACCTGTGGGGGAGGATGGTTAAAGGATGCTGGTCTATACCAGTTCAGAACTTTCTCTTCAAATTCCTTAGTAAAATCTTGGTCACTGGGGCGACTCTGAACAAGTAGAGTAAGCATAATGAGGTTGACCTTCTGTATGCCTGTAAGGTATAGGGAGGGAGGTGAATGAAAAACATATCTTCATATAGTGTCCAGCAGCGGATGCTGTTTGGAGAAGTGTTCTCCTATGGTATGAAGCATAAAAACCTAGGCGTAAGAAATTTTGTGGTCATCTAGCATTTCCAGAGATCCTAATTGCGTATGCTCCTCCAAGTATTCTTGTAGATAAGGAGGGGTACAAGGTTTAGTGCACAGTATGGGGGAGGTGATGTATGGTCTATGGCTTTTCAGAAAATAGCGTTGCTTCCATACAGAAAGATTCCAAGTGACAAGCTCCTTGGCCATAGTCATGCAATGGCTAGAAATAGCTGTGGAAGCTATGGTACCCCTCTTTCCTCAAATAAGTCCAACTTGAGTCAGTTTGGTCTCAATGGTCATGATACCAGAAAGATATGTTTAGACTGGCCTGCCAATCTGAACGCCGAAGCACCCAAATGGCAAGCCCAAATACCAGAGGCACTGTTGCATAAAAGGTGTTTAATTGTTCTGGGAAGTATTTTATCAGCGAGCAATAATTGGTCATAAGTGTGAAAATAATCCCAGCAATGAACTAGGCAATCACAGCCCCAGGGCCCACGGGTTTAGGAGTTTGGCAAAGTTAGATTGGGATGGGTGTTTTTATTTTATAAAAATAAGGATTTCTGGAAATAG
This sequence comes from Massospora cicadina, assembly GCA_022478985.1. Taxonomy (NCBI): domain Eukaryota; kingdom Fungi; phylum Entomophthoromycota; class Entomophthoromycetes; order Entomophthorales; family Entomophthoraceae; genus Massospora; species Massospora cicadina. Next base: position 14,997 of record JAKSZP010009311.1, read on the forward strand.
GATTTTTATTGGTTAGAATTTTTAGTAAATAAACCATCAATTTTCTTAATGTGTTATGACTATATAAATAGACGATTGATTCAGAAAAAAGCTTCATAAAGCTTGGGATTGAGGCCCTTGAAAAATTGCCTAGCCTGGTAAACTTCAAGTGAGGGAAGAATGAACTTATTTTATTTTGTTTTAAAATTATTGGCGGCAGGCTGAGTTGCTGTTAGTTTAATCTAAGATGACCAAATTGCGGTTTCACCACGTTTTTGATGGTTAAAGCAATGACATTTTGCCCAATGGGTAATGGGAATCTCCCAAGGCTACCCCACGTAGTGGTGGTCCCAGTAGATAAGGAATGGGTTCAGGATATCCAACCTGCTTGCACCAAGTCGCTTTATAATCCCTTTGGCCAAGAAAGATGCAATGAACAATGATCCTTTTTAAGGAGAGGATTCCAGGCTATCAGAAACATCAGAAAAGGGGGTACATTCTCATCGGGCTTTGTCTCTAATGTTTTTGAAAGGAGTTTTGAATTGTAACAACAGCACCCAATGGCCTGTTGCCATTGGTGAGTTTGACCAAGGATTCACCACTAGACACATTCTTATTAAGAGATACACGCTTGTTGGGCTTTGTCCCCAATGTTTTTGAAGCAGGTTTTGATTTAATGACAAGATTTTTTAAAGGCCCATGCCATTGGCGAATTTTGCCAAAAATTTGTCCCACAAATCTCCATTTACTGAATGTGCAAGCCCATTGGGCTTTGTCGCTGAGGATCTAAGGCTTTCAGATTTTAATTTTGGGGGCACAATGTTATCATCTTCATATGATCCTCTTGGCCCATGGGGTGGAGGCTTCCAATTACTTGAGAACAAATTCCCTCAATTTGACCAACTAATTTGGTGGAGGTAATTTCAGGGACAGTAAATGGAAATATTCAAGAGTAGGGCTGTTACCCTTCAGTCATATATCACATGGATGAGATCTTTGTGAGACAAAAAAGACAGCTGCCTTTTAGGCTCCTTTTTTTGGTGGGAATGGTAACACCACCCAATCCAGGCTGAGGGGGTACTCCCCCAGACTTACATTACTCTTCCCTTTTGCAAAAGGGAGGGCGCCACCACTTGGGAACTGCGTGAGAGCCACATTTATGTGAGCCTTGGGAAACTAAATCGCTATTAAAGTAGCGAATTTTGGGGGAGGACGGGGTGCTTTGGGGTGGGAGGCATGGAAAGTCTTGACCAGTTCCAGGCAAAATTGAACAATCTCGGACCTTGACCCAACTGTTCTCATAGTCTGGATAGCCTTTTCATGCGATAAGGTATTGGACATATTTCCAAGATTTGCGGGAATCCAGGATGCCCTCTACTTCAGCCTCCTCCAGACCCTCAATCACAACTGACTCTGGTTCCAAGGGGATTGCCCCCTTGAATGGGGACAACTGGAAAACATGGAATACTGGGTCTTGCTTCCAGTAAGTGGTAAGTTCAGATGGAAAGCGCCATTACCCAAATCTTTTTCCACCAAGTGAGGACCCAAGCGTTTGCTTGCAAAAATTACGTGAGGGGACTTGCATTTAAAAATGGTGCATGTCAAGTATGACATATGAACCAACCTTGATTTTCTGTGCTGGGAGCCGTTTCTGATCTGTGAACCTATTGTAGTTCTTATAGCCTTAGTTAGATGCTCCCAAACCAAGTACTGTGTGGCCTGAATATGTTTAGCATGATCAGAGGCAGCTGGTACCTCTGGGAGAAGGCACAGGCTATCTGAAAATGAGGGGTTGTACCCCAAGGTTGTTTCTTATGGAGAAATTCATAGGAGGCATGCGTTCCATTATTATATGTAAACTAAGTGAGGGGAAGGTCATAATCCCAGGTATCCTGAGCAGCAGCAGCGTAGCACTGCAGGTACTGTACCAGGATCTGATTAAACCATTCAGTTTTGTCATCAGATTGGGGGTGGTATACCGTGGAGCAAAAAGACATAATCTTCAAGATTGCTAAGAGCTTTTTCCAGAATTGCGCCGTGAAAGGGGCCCATGGTTGCTGACAAACTCCTGTGGAAGGCCAAACATTAAGAACACATGGCGCATGAAATAATGAGCGGTTTCCTCAAAAATTAATAGCTGAGGAACAAGGAATGAATAAGAAAAATTTTGTGAATCAGTTGACAATTATCATCACTGCTGTAGACCCATTAAAACTGGGAAGTCTAACTATGAAGTCCACAGACACCCATTCATGGACCCTCTACCTGTTGTAAAGGATGAAGAAGACCATTCTTGCCAGACTGATCCAACTTGTCCCACGCACATGCTATGCAATCTGCAATCCATACTGGAACATAATTTTCTGGCAATTATTCAGCCTAAAAATAAGAATGCTGAGGGCTGAGTTCTGCTAAAAAAGGGAAATGTCAGCCATTTGCAATTTTCCGATGTCATTAAAAGTTCATTTACTAAAAATAATAGTGAAAAAGTTGAGGGAATCGGCCAAAAGTCCCTGGCCATTTCTCAGTGGAACCCTGTTAATTGGGAAAACATCAGTTTGAAACCTGTATGGGCACTAGCAGTAAAATTGGCAGGTCAGATTACTCTGACCTCATCATGGACCTCAGGGGAATCATTAGAAGGCACTCCCCCAACCCCAACAAAGTCCTATAATGCACCTGCGCGAGGAACCCCCCTTTTATTGGCTTGGCGGGGGTCCCCCAAGGTGCAATAAAACTATTAGGTGGTGATTGGCTTAAATTTATAAAAATGTTACCTCATAGTTATGTTTGGGTCAATCAGTTTTCCTCTTCCTTTGTTCTACTGCCCTGAAGTGAATTCCCAAGTTATGATACGCTCTTCCTGCATATTTTTCTAATTTGGATAGGTTCAACTATTCCAAACATATTCCTGAACTCCCCCTAAACCCTCAAAATTACTTTAAATACTAGATAGTCAGAGGTCGAGGGTCATCATTTTTTAGTCTTTATTACATAAGTAATAAAAAACATAAAAAAATCTTATCTTTATCAGCGTTTTTTAACTTATTTTATTAAAAAATCTTTTGTGGAAACCAGCTTCCAGAACGCACCAGCGAGTAAAAGTAAGCTGGTTTCCACAATAATTTGACAAGCCTGCCCAATTATAGGTATAATTGATTAAGTCAAGCACTTCTTATTCCCTGAATATCCAACTGCGAGATGATTGTTATAAGCCTGAATCACTTCATCTTGAAGAAAGGGAAGAGCCCAAACCTGCGACCATAAATTGAATGAGACTCTCAGCCTATGAATACAAGGTATGCTTTGAAGCAGGGGGTGACAACTGCTCTGGAAGGTCCACTTCTTCCTCTCAGGCCATTTGCACTGCCAAAACCCATGGGATTAGGAAGCTTCCAGAGCTTAGTCCACTTTTGAAATTACAGGAGAGACAATGGATAAGATTTTGTGGGAGGGATGATTGTTACCAGGTCCACCTCATCTGAGTTTACATAATAGTGTGTATAATTGCAACTTAGGAAGTCAGGAAGATATTTAACGCTCCTTTTACAAACTCATATTTGAAGTTAAAGCTACACAAATCCTGGTAGGTTTGGTCCTTCCGGTGTGCCAACTTCTGTGGTTTACAAAAATAAAGTTGGGCTTTATGATCCATATGCACTGTTAACTCATGCTGAGCAGCATGCAAGAGATACCGCCAATGGTTCAAGGCCCATGCTACAGCTGAAAGCTCCTTATTATAGATGGCCCAGGACTGTTTGGTGGGAGAGAACTTGTGGGAAAAATAGGCAACTGGAGCTCCAACACATTGTGCTCCAGAAGCAAAACAGCTCCCACCACAACGGATGAGGCATCACATGCTACAACGTAGGGTTTGGAGGGGTCCACATGTTCCAAGATGGGGGGTGTCAAAAATAGAGGATTGCTCACTTGAAAATTGTAATCCTGCATGTTTATTTAAGCTAAAAATCTGCCATATAACCTTGATATGGCCAGTGGCTTATGGCATATTCACCGTTTGGAAATTTACTAGGCTATAAATTTAGCCTTGATGCTTCTGGTCAATTATAGGCATAGTTTCCCAGCATATTTTGGAACTTCTTTCGAGGCAGGTTTCAATACAAACTGGGGATTTAGTCATTAAAGTTTGTCAACACTTCTTAAAGATAAGATTCAGATGAGAAAAATGGAAAGAGATGAAATATAATAACTATTATTAGAAGTTATTTATTTGAAGATTAGTCATTAAGACAGGCGCTGGTATTTATACCTCTAGGTCATCTCCTGGGCACATTCAAATACAATATTTCAACAGATAATTACCACTTAAGTTCAGCCCTTGAACTAATGCAACTGAAATCTTTTCTTAGGTTTATTGGTGGAAATACTCTCAAACTTGGGAGAATTTTATGTACAAAAATTGCAATAAAAGAATGCAAAATTGTCCTATGGTCTTCTTAATTTGAGTTTCGTCATACTGCTGATGACATACACCTTATGTAAAATTCTTGCCTTAATTGAAGTAGATGACATACCCCATATTAGGATGTTGGCAGGCCTCTCCCTCGATAGCACTAGATACTCCCTTTTGGGTGGTCCATGGGCAAGTGCTATCATGCCATTTATGCAGATCAACATACGAATTTCGCCCTAGACAGAAAATTGATTACGTTTTTGATTGTCTGATGGTCCATGGGATTATATGATGTTAACTTTAGGTCAGTCCTGAATGATTCTGTATACAATTTGTTTGATTGTGTTCTCAATAATCAGTACCAATTGCTGAGATTTGATGCATAGGAAATTGGCCATAATATGTGAGAATATTCAGCCTGAGCGCATAGATAAAATACTTGATTGAATTGACATTGAGATATTCACCCAAATCATATAAATGCAATAGGCTTTTGAGGTGAGAGTATAGATGTTAGTTCAAGCGTTGAAGGGATAATAAGCCTGTTCACATGGTTGTCAAAGGTTTATTTTTGAGTCAATTACCAGAATCTGACATTTCCCCCTCTTTATTTGAACATAAGCCCTAAGATTCCTGATCAGCCTTTGTTGGTCTGTTATTAACTGTCCAAACACCCAATGAGCATGAAGTTGGGTTTTCTATTTTGTGAATTTTGGCTCATAGCCCAATACATCAAAACTATGATCCTCTTATTGTTAATTTTTAGCCTTAATGCCTGCCATGTCTGAAGTTGGATCCTCTCCCTACCTCAAGTGCGAACTAAGGTATTAATTAGAAAAAACTATTATATAAATATATATATTTTTTGTTTTTGTTTTTGTTTTGTGTTTTTCGATTTTTTCTTTTCTTAATTGGACCGCTTATTAACCTTCTTAGGAATTTTGCATGAACTCAGTTTTATATATGGCCTGTCCTAATATCCTTGATTGTGTATATGAAGTTAGACGTTTTCTCAATCACTTCAAATGCCAGACCTAGATACGATCTAACTTTTGCAATTTTCCCAATCCATGGGTGGTGCAAAATAGAACTTCGTCATTTACTTCAAATTTGGCCAGTATGTAGTGATTTTTTAAGTCCTTTTAATGTTGGAACTTTTCTTGGCAAAACTGTTGTCAAAGGCTTGAGCTTGTAATTTGATTAAAGCATCCGCAAGCTTCTTGACATACTGAGGATAAGTGTTCTTGCCAGGATCCTCTAGGGCCGAATATACCAGTGTTGGTAGGTCCAGGTGTCTACCATTTATACTTGAAACGGAGACATCCTGGTGATGAATGGTAGGAGATATTGTAGGAGAGTACTGCAAACTTAGATAAGAACTCCATTCAGATGTTTTGGCCGATGTTAATTTCTGGATAATGTTCATCAACGTCCCATTTGCGCTTAAAAGTCCCATTAGTTTTGGGGTGATAGGGAGCAGAAATCACACCACATACTCCCATTAGTTTGTTGAGCTTGGCAAGGACATTGTCAGTAAAGTTGGTTCCATTATTGGTCAGAATAACCTGGGGACATAAGTTTTTTTGTAGATGATGTTTTCAAGGATGAACTTGGCGGTGATTGCTGCTTCAGTTTCCTAAATGGCCTTGGCCTCAACCCATTTAGACTAGTGGTCGATGGCTATGATTATGTACTTGGCCTTTTTATTGCTTGTTGAAAGCGGCCAACAATGTTGAAACATACAGTGTGCCAAACAAAGTTGGGCCAAACAAGCTGGTAAAATGTGCTTTTTCAGAACACTTGTCGCCTTGGCACTCTGCACAGCTTTCTAGCATTTTTTGGATGTTAAAATGCATTGACTCCCAGCATTATAATTGATTCAGATGCTCTTTCATTTTCTTGAATCCACCATGCCCTATGGCCTTATGCGCTGCTGTTATTAGATCTTTTCAGGCTGATGATCTTGGAATAATATACTTTTTAATCCCAACGATCTTTTAAAGCATCCCGTTTTTAATGGTTGTTTTTGTAGATCAGATAATATTTTTGGATGGATTTGGGCTTATCTTGATACTATCCGCTGATCATTTTCATAAACAACTCATCAGTGGCCCAACTAAGGGTTATGGTGGGTAGTCAGGATAGACAGTTGGCGTTCTGGTGTTTTGCCCCAGCTCAATGCTCAATGGTGTAGCCATAAGCTTGAAGCTTTAATGCCCAGTGGGCTAATCGGCCCTAAGGTTCTCTTAAGTTGTTTAACCATCTTAGAGAAGCATGATTGGTAACAACTTTGAAATGAGTGCCCTGAAGGTAGACCTTGAATTGCTTGTAAGCGTATATGACTGCTAAGCACTCTCGTTACATCACCGTGTAGTTCCTTTCATGAACGTTTAAAATCTGATTAATGAAGGCAAATGGGGGTTCTTCATCGTCTTCTCCAACTTGGGATAACACGGCCCCCAATGCTGTTCAGGATGCATCAGTTTGGACGATAAATTCATGATCAAAGTCTGGGTATCAAAGAACAGGCATGCTTAATAGGGATGATCAGAGATGGTCAAATGCATCCTGGCAAGCTGGATTCCAGTCAAATGTGACCTTATCTTTAATAAGATAGAAAAGCGACTCTCCAAGTTGTGTGAAATCGTCAATAAATCGGCAAAAAGTACCTACCATGCCTAGGTATACTTAAATGTTGCGCTTGGATTCGGGCCATTTCATTTTGGAGATGGCATCCAGCTTAGAGGGTTGGGGCCAAAGACCCACTATATCAATCACACATCCAAGGTATTCCAATTGGTCTTTCAAAGCTGAAATTTTCTGGGCTTGATTTTTAAGTTTGCAGCAGCTAGCCTTCTGAAAACCTCTTCTAAGTGTTCCAGGTGGTCGTCAAAATGTGCGGCTGAAAAATTTGATATTGTCAAGGTACACTAGTACACATGACAATTTCAAATCTCCCAGGATTGTGTCCATTGATCGTTGGAATGTAGTTCGGGCATTGCAGAGCCCTTGAGGCATTCTTGTTGGCTGTAATAGGCCATCTTGGGTTATGATTGCACATTTCTCGCGATCCTCATTAGGAAGATCTATTTGCCAATATCCACTGATAAGGTACATTGCTGAGAAGAACTTCACGCCCCCTAGCCTATCCAAGGCGTCGTAAATTTTTAGAAGTGGGTAAGAACCTTTCATTTGATGTTGTTTAACTTCATATAATCAATGACTACTCAGATGCTTCTATACTTTTTCTTCACTATTAAAATTAGTGCTGCAGATGGACTTTTTGAAGGTATAGTATGCCACAATCAAGGAGTTCCTTAATCTCCTTGGATAATGCTTCTTCTGTCATTTAGAGCATCAGTCCAGGCGTAATTGAATAATTCTATGATCTCCAGTATCAATTTTGTGGGTGACACCTTTAGGACATCCCAAGTCAAAATTGCCTTGTGCAAATGTTTCCCAATATTTAGAGAATAACTCCTGAATTTAACTTTCCAGAGTTGGTCAGGTTGCTTAAATCGGTCATAGGGACAACATTATTTATGCTGAGTTGGTCTTTATTGGGGAGCCCTAATTTGACAAAAGTTCTGAACTCATAAAATGAGTTATTTTCAGAGATAGGGAACAGATGCAGAAAAGCGGTTGTTTAATGTCACTTGATGGAGATGGACCGATTTTTCAGGTTTGCACATAAGATATACATTTCTCCGTGGCCCAGAATGATAGTACCAGGGGCAATGTTTGGTTTGAATCAGGATTTAAACCATAATTGATATACTTCACCATAAAGTACTTCGGGATATTAATTGTTAGTTCTAACAGGATGATTACTTGCTCTAGATGGTATAGCGATGGTCTGATTTTATCAAAGAGGAATGCCATTTGACTCATCAATCTGTGTGGGTAATAGTTTTATCTTTGACAGTGCTTTGGAGTTCTCAATTGGGATGACTCCATCTTTGTAGGCCAGATTTATGAATAGGTTGGGTTTTTTTTCTAAACTTCCTTATTACGTTTATAGTAAAGTTGAATATCCTGGCCAAGAATGATGAGAGTATCGTCTTATGATTTGTAACAACTCCTTATCTTCTTAGGAAATAAGTCTCAATTAGGATATTGTAGTTCATATTTGGCAACACTATGTCAGGTGCTGCTACTAAAATGGATCCAAATCTGAATGGTAGGGTACTGTATGCGCCCAGAAATTTAGTTTGGTGTGCTCTAGCATTTCCATAATCCTGACAGTGAGCAACATCGGGCGCAATTTTCAGTTAGTTAACTAAGTTTGTGCTGACTATATTGATAGGAGCACCACTATCAACGATGGCCCAGACTCGCACCTTGTTTACTGCTATGTACACATAAATATATTCAGAGTAGTTTTCAGAGATATGTATTGTATGAATACTGTAATTGCTGCCCTATTCCAGGTATGATCTCATGCTTGAGCAAATATCTGGGAAGTTATCTGCTATGGTCTTCATGGGAATGCTACTTGAACGTTGTTAAGCTTAGGTAGGTTAGTCAAATATCTGGGTTGGAGGTCTAAACCCTGAATAATCATCCGATTTGCATAGGGTTTTGATACTTCAGCTTGGGCTTCTTTGATAATTTTAAAGGGTTTAGTTGCATTTTCTGTGGCCCAAGTAGTGACCATAATGACATTATTAGCCATGATATAGTGGAGGTGTTCTTTAGCAACATCTTTGGCCCTAAAGAGATCATCAGGGTCAGGTGGAATGTTTTTAAAATTGGTGGAGTTAAAGCATTCCTCCTCTAATCCACCTGCTCTTTTCCCGCCTCAAAGTCACTGTTGATTTCCAGAGCAAAGTTGACCCCAGGCTTTTTGTTGGACCATCTTTAGCATTGTCTATCAGAATGCCCTTGTTGACCACATTTGTGTAATGTAATCAGCCCTGTTTGCTGTTTTTATCCAAAATTGTTGGTTCTTATTTTGGAAATTTTCTCCCTGGTCAGACTTAGTATTGTTTTTGGGCTTTAAATCGGGATTTTTGCTGATCTTTGGCCTGATTAGGGGTATTGAAATTATGGGAACAGATTCGCAAGTAATTGGTAAGCTCTTGTATTTTCAAGCTTCCATTGATTCAAGCAACATGACATTGTGCATTTCACAGAAGGGCATAATTGCGTGCTCCATTGCAATCTTGGCGTCAATCTTATCTATTGCATTGCACCCACACAGAACTTGTGCCTCATGGAAGATTCTATACGCAAGGTCCTATATAGTCTCATTCTATTTTTGAAATTGATGTTAAGAAGCTCCCTTTTTTGGGTTTCTAATTTCTCAGGCCCTCCAAACTGTTTTGTTATTGCAATTTTGGCATCCATATAGGACCAATCGTCACCCAAATAGGGCATAACGAGGTCACAGCTATGGGCATCGAGTGATTTAATCAGTGCTGATCCTTTTGCATGGTCTGATTCTCCTCTCATTGCTTTTTCAAATACTTGAGGAAAGAGTGGACGTTTCCATCCTTATCAAACCTGTTTAAATTTAATGGATTAAAGTCATCTCACCTGTTTTAGGAATAGGGGTTGTACTTCTCCTTGATTGTCCTGGTGTATTATTGCTCATAATTGGCCCTCTTTCCCGTTGGGGAGTATCTGGAGTCAGGTATTGCTGCTAGTACTCTAGGTATAGAAAAAATATATTTAAATATCAGTTTCTGCATTGGTGTCAATTTCTGATGATTCAGTTTCATGATAATGCTCTGAACTACTGGATTCTGATCCTTGAATTAGGCCTTTAGTTTTTTTAAACGGTTTTTTAGCCAAATGGACAGAGCCTTTTCCTATTTTTATTTTGTCAAATCTGGGCGAGCACAAGCCACTTTGATTTTTGAGGTTGCCATGATTTTTCGAATAAAGCTTGATTGGATGTTATGCTTTTAATTTCTTTGTCCATACTATTTCTTGGGAATTTGCAGTTGATAATTGCATTCTCAGTTCCCAAATTTCCTGAGTAATTTCAGTGTTTTGGCCTACAATTTTGACACAACCATCCAAATTTTTGAAAGTTTCTTGTTGTTTGAGGCATCATCCTCATCCCTATTTGGGATGGCTGGTTTTGCTTCATGAGCTCCCCCATCCTTGACAAGATTTTGGATGTAGAGGTGCCAGCTTTGGAGCCATGGTGACCTTGAAAATAATCCAGGATGGCCTTGTCAGTAGTTTCCATCTCGATGTTGCTTGTTTGTCTGGCAAAAGCGGCCAGGAATTGGTTATTTGAATCAATTTCAAAGAGTGTCACCGGTTTTGGGTGAGCACCAATTGTCAAAACCAAGGATCGATTGCTTGAAAATTGGTATCCTGCACATTTATTTGGGTCAAAGTTCCTCCTGATGATCCTCAATATAGCCTATGGCTTACGGTATATTCATCATTCAGAAATTTACTAGGCCTATTAATATAGCCCTGACGCTTCTGGTCAATTTTAGGTTTAATTTTCCCAACATATTTGTAGCTTCTTTTGAGGCTGGTTTCAATACAAACTGGGGATTTGGTCATTCCAGTTTATTGACACTCCTCCAAAGAAAAATTCATATGAGAAAACTGGAAAGAGATGATATAAAATAACTTTTATTAATAAGTAGATATTTTAAGATTAGTCAATAGGCCAGGTGCCAGTATTTATACCTCTAGGGCATCTCCTGGCCACATTCAAGTACAAAATTTTAACAGATATCTTACCACTTCGGTTTGGCCCTTGAACTGACAAAATGAAACCTTTTCTTAGGTTTATTGGTAAAATTTCTCAAAATTGGGAGGATTTAGGTACAAAAATTGCAATAAAAGCATGCAAAATTGTTTTATGATCTTCTAAATTTGAGTTTCGTCATACCGCTGATGACATATACCTTCTGTGAAATTCTTGCTTCGATTGAAGTAGATGATTTGCCCTTAATTGAGACGTCAGCAGGCTTCTCCCTGATAGAACAAGGTACTCCCTTTTGGGTGGTCCATGGGCAAGTGCTATCATGCCAATTATGCAGATCAACATACAAATTTTGCCCTAGACAGAAAATTGATTAAGTCTTTGATTGTCTGATGGTCCATGGTATTTTATGATGTTAACTTTAGGTCAGTCCTGAATGACTTTGTATACAATTTAGTTGATTGTGTTCCCAATAATCAGGACCAATTGCTGAGATTTGATGCATATGAAATTGGCCATAATATGTGAGCGTATTCAGCCTTAGCGCTTAGATAAAATACTTGATTAAATTGACATTGAGATATTCAGACCAAATTATATAATTGCAATAGGCTTTTGAGGTGAGAGTATTGGTGTTAGTTTAAGCGTTGAAGGGATAATTGGCCTGATCTTATGGTTTTCAAAGGTTTTTTAGAGTCAATCACCAGAATCTGACAGGGGGTGACAAGAACACCTCTTTGACTCAAACGTCTGCTGGCACTCAGGAATCCCATAAAAGGGGACATTCTTACCCATGACTGAGTGGATTGGGGCGGTTAACTGGGATAGGGAAGGGAGAATTTTATTAAGAAAATGATGGTACTCAAGAAGTTCTCAATTGCTTTTGGGTCGTTGGAGTTGGCCATTCCTGGAGGGCGTCCAACTTGTTGGGGGAAAAGTTTACCCATCCTTTAAGATGATATAAACCAAGAAAGTAACCCCCTCCACTGTAAAACTTTGCATTTTGTGGGCTTGACATATAGTCCAGCTTTATGTAAATCAGCCACTAAGCCTCTAAGTCTTTCACATGTTGTTTGTGTAAGGGGGGTTTACCATGATATCGTCAATGTATGTGACCACTCAGGTGAACCAGAGATCACCCAGAACGCTATCAATCATTCTTTGGAACGTGGCTGTCACATTCTATAGCCCAAACGGCATCAATAAAGATTAGAAGATGCCCCATTATTTCATATTACAGTAAGCATTAATGACCTTCCTTTACCTAAATCTGACTGAAAACATTAATAAGATTTAGTTTTGAGAACACCTGTGATTTGGCAAAAACCTGTCTGATTGTATGTCCAAAGGCAGAGGGTAGGGATCGTGGACTATGATTTTATTAAGGTGACTGTAATCCATGGAAGGCTGAAGGGAATCATTGGCCTTATTGGAAAAGATGATGGTAGAGGCAACCAGGGAAGCTTATTTGAAAAGCCAATCCTTATTAAGAATGTAATCCAACCATGCGTTGAGGGAAACCTCCTCCTCCACTGTATGCGGGTACAGTGGGCAGTTTACGTTCAATATGAACCATTTTCAAAAGCCCCAAGTCAAATTCTGTATGTGGGGAAGGAATTCCGCCTTCTCAGAGTCTAAAAAAATTTTATATCCCATTAACGCTTTTGGAAATCCAATGGGAGGCCCGCAGGGGAAACAAAGGAAGTAATCAAACTGCAACCTATAGCATGGTAAGAGTATCCAGTAAAGGAAACTTGCCCTCCGTCGACCATTGTAGAATGACAGCATATTAAACTCAAAGTGCATCTTAACATGCTGCTGACGCCACTGGCTACTCCAAAAATTACCAGGAACATGATGTTAGGCATTTCTGAAAAAAGATCGCAAAAACTAAAGTGGTGAACTGAGAAAGGTACTGGGCGCCACACTTTATATGATGGCTGAGAGGCTGACAAAGCGACCATCACCTAAGACCCATGTTCAGCTAAGGTCAAGCTGGTCATTCAACTCTAGACTCATAAAGTTACCCGCTGCTCTAGTGTCAACTAAGGCCTCAAAAGTCACCTGGTGTGCTCCAATACTAATTTTTATTGGTAATAAAAAAGATGCGGAATACTGTTTATTGTCAACTAAAGTTAAGTCAGTTGATAAGGAAGAGATTGCAACTAGATTGTGGGATTTACAAGATTTGTAACTGGAGCAGATGATTTATAAGCCGGAGTTCCATAATAAGCTAACATAGCGTGGGGCAGCGTCAGCTTTTTAGAATCAATACAGATACTAATTTAGAGCTGGGAGCTGTACCAAGGCCACATTGGCGGCTTCAAGCATGAATATCCCATTTTGAAGGGTGTCTGAGTCAAAGTTGGAGATAATGTTGCAGTATGGCTTTTAAACTCCTTAACAAACCTATTAATCTGATATAAGTTGACCACAACTGCACCCATCTTGATGAGAAGAGTAGAAATCGCTAAAATTTATGGGCAGTTGATTATGTCATGATAACAGCAAGTTAAGTTTAGACTGGCCTGCCAGTCTGGATTCAAAAGCACCCAAATGGCAAGCCCAAATGCTAGAGGCACTGCTGTTTGAACAAAGTTTATTTTGTGCCGGGAAGGATTTTGCCAGCAAGAGCTAATAGGTCATAATTGATATAAACTTGGTGATGAACCAGGTAATCATGGCCCCAGGGTCTGCAGGTCTAGGAGTTTGGCAAAGTTTAATCAGGATGGGTGGTATGAATCTCATCATAAAAAATATGGATTTTGGGAAATGGGATTATTATTGGATTAAAAATTTAGAAAATCAATTTTCAATTTTATCAGTGTGTTATGACTGTTTAAATAGATAATTGATTTTGGGAATAGCTCAGTAAAACTCGAGGTTTGGGCCATTGAGGATTCGCCTAACTCAGCAAACTTTAGGTTAGTGAAAAACGTCTTATTTTGAACTGACCTTAAACTGTTGGCTGCAGACTGAGTCACTGTCAGTTTTACCTTAAACGCCCATATTGCAGTTTCACCATGTTTCCAGTGGTTTTTACAATGGCGTCTACCCAATGAGTAACATGAACCTCCCAACGCCACCCCATGTTGTGGCTGTCCTAAGAGGTCGGGAATAGGTTTATGATATACAACCCACCCACAATTAGTCACTTTGGCGTCTTTTTGGTTAAGTTAGATGTAATGAACAACAATCCTATTTTTTGAGAAGAGATTTTGGGCTAGCAGCAACATTTGACAAGCGGGTACATGTCCGTTGGACTTTGTCCTCATTGTTTTCAAGGTGAGTTTAAATTAGCAAGAACATTTCCCAATGGCCTGATGCCATTGGCAAGTTTAACATAGTGTCTATCGCTAGAAACATTTTAATTAAGAGGTACATGCCTGTTTGAATTTTTATGTAATGTTTTTGAAACAGGTTTCAAACTGATGATAACAATTCTCAATGACCCAATGCTATTGGCGAATTTTGTTGAGGATTTGACCCTTAAATTTCCATTTACTGGATGTGCAAGCCTATTGGGATTTGTTGTCAAGGATTTAAGGCTTTTGGATCTTAATTTTAGGGGCTCAGTGTTGTTAACTTCATATGATCCTCTTGGACCATGGGGTGGCGGCTTCCAATTACTTCATAAAAAATTCCCTCAATTTTCCAAACTAATTTTGTGGAGTTAATGCAGAGCCAGGTGATGGGATCTTCAAGATGAAGGGCTATTACCCATCACTCATAATCACATGGGTGAGATTGGCCTGTGAGACAAGAGGGACAGCTGTCTTTTCAAGCCCCTTTTTTGTTGAGAACGGGAACACCACCTTTTCAAGCAGAGGGGACGCTCCCCTGGACTAGAATCATTCCTTGCAATAATGAATGGGAGGTATAACTTTGAACTAGCTGGGTAGACTTTGCTACCTGGTATGCCAAAAAGTAAGTAATTTGTTTTTTGGAGTGGTGTGAGCATTTCCACTCGTGGGCAGGACCACATATTGTGGTGCTTAGATTCTTTTAGCCACATTATGCAGGAGGCAGTACACAGGTTTTTTCCATGAAGTTGTCTGAATGGGTGTCCAAAATTGAAACACAAAATAAACTTAAAAAATTCCAACCATTCACAAAAGGTCATTTCTATATTGCATCATTATGACTATTCATCAGAATGAGGAGAAATCATATAAGCCATGATGAATCTTCAACACTAGACATGATATATGAGTAGCACAAACACTTTTTTTACAACGATTGATCCCACAATCTGGTACTCTGTATCAATGTCCTCAACTAGTTGAAACATTGGTGTAATAAAAAACGGCGCACTTCCCCACCACCCTCCATTTGCTTCTGAACACAGTTTAATTTCCACTTCAGACTCTTTACAGGCTCTATTACAGGATGGTTAAGATGCCCTCCTTTCAACATCACATACGTCCCATCTTCCTTGGGTTTGGGTGCTGTGTTAGTATGGCCGTTGGAATGGCTTATGTGATCTATCAGTATTACTTTTGATATCCAAGTTGTGCTGAGATTTAATGAGCAATCTCATATGCCTTACTAAGCGTTGTTGCGCTGTATCCCAAGCACTATGAAAACCAGATTTCTGACTCAAAGAGGCAGGGAAGGCTTCTATGGAGAAATCTTTGGGGAGATCCAATGTTTCAACAATGCGCTGGAAAGAATAAATGTGACCCTCCAATTTGAGAAAAGTTCTTGGCGTTAAAAAGAATGGAAAGGTTTAGAGACCTCGTAATAGGCTCTTCAACAATATCAGAATTGATACTGAGCAAAGGGAGTTGCTTCTCTTAATTGTACAATGATCATTTGTACCATGTGGACCAATCTCTTGTCTCATCATGTGAAGCCTCAATAGTTCTAATGATTTCTGCTTTTCAGAAAAGTTGTTATTACTCTTAAGGTTTGCAAGTAGTTTTAACTCAGCCATCACTCCAAACAATTGCTTGGCTATGTCCGCAGAGGTACATGAGGGAGCCCCACCACTGTGACATTTCAGGCTATGAGTTAGGGATGTTATTTTAGTTTTGCGGCAGGAGTTAGTAAGACTTTCTTTATAGGTTTGTCAAAAATAATTTATGACTAAAATGAGAGAAACAATTTCAAGGGGTTAGATAAACTCTGTCCGGTGGCAGATTGGCCCAAAGTCAAAATATTTGCGCCATAGAATTTATCTCAATACATATTGAATTTGTTATAATGCTAGATATTTAATATGCCTTGGAAAATCATGGCTTCCATCATGGGTAATCAGCAACCCATGACAGCATCCAAAATTCAAAAATCACCGCTGCTCTGATAAGGTGGGAAATAGAGCCAATGGGGAGATGTGAGGAAAGTATTGATCAATGAAATGGCCCTGCGCCAAGAAATAATTAATGACTGGAACCACTGCAACACTGGATGTAGCCATGGATCGCTAGTTTCTTTGTGAGCGACATTTAAAAAGTAGAAAGATTAAGTTCTAACTGTTTTAGATAAACATTAGGGGCTTTCCTGAGGCCTCATCACCTTGAAATTTTATTATCTCGGGTAAATCTGCCATCCACTTGCTGCCCTACACTTACCCAGAATAGATTTTATCTCCTCTCCCTCTTGACCATACTAATTAAGACATAAGAGTTGTTACCAGCTGCTTAAACAACTGCTTTGGTACTTACAAGGGACATTCTATTATTATAAGATTAAGGTGCAGGAGCTTATTCCTACGCACTTGCATGCTAACACCTGCGGCAGCAAAGATAGTCATGACCAGGGACACTTCTACTATTAAAACTCTCAGACAGGGAATGAAATTCACCATTGGCCTTGTAGGAGAGAATAAGAATTTTAGTATTTAGTTTAAAATAATTGAAATAAAAATAAAAAGTATTTTCTTGAATTAGTTTTAAATGAACAAGAGGTAAACAAATAACCAAACAACCTTCCCAATAAAAATTTCTGTTTCATATACTAAATAATGGAGTGGGATGCCTGAAGCCAATGGTTCCCATCTCTTAGAATCACAATGTACTATACTAAAGCAAATCAACCTGCAGACTGATTAACTGATTCTAAGTTGCAATAAATTGCGTTAATTCTGCTCAACTTAAAACCCTTTATTACTAACACCTCATGTCCCCCGCTTTTTCCCTTTAAACTTTTGGCCTTATGAAAGACTTTTAGTAAAGATTTCTTGACTCAGCTTATCCCAGGTGTCAAGTTGTCTTTCAATCACTAATGCGCCACTGGGTGCCTTAGGTTTAAAAAGGGTTTCTGTCTTGGTAGCACTTGTGATACAAAAAAGCTCCCAAATTAGTGGCAGAATTTTTGGATCCTCTGCATTAGTTTTATAGAAGTTTTTATATTCAATAACAATTTTGGGTCTGGGATAACTTAAGGGTGGGGGATTGTAAAAAATTATTGGTATTTATTACTTTTTGGCCAATAACCCCTATATACTTATTACTTTCACAAGTTCAGTTTTTGTGCAAAAAACCGCGTTGTATAATAGTTGAAATATTTGGTTAATAATAGTATGACAACTATTATCCACTGTTGAATGGAAGTCCTAGTGCTTGGCCCAACGCTTGGCCAGTATTTCTGCTCAAAATAAATGTTGTAACTCGAAATAGGGATTTGTTCCCTCATACCATCTAACCCAATCTTCTCTTAAATTCCCATTGACAGTTTCTCCAGTTCAACACACAGTTGGCAGCAATCCCTGATTTGATTCTGCATCTTCTCTGGATCTTCGTTCAGATCCTTACTCTTTTCCTTAAAGTCTTCCAATTATCACACACAGCAATAATATCCCTGAGAAAGAATAGAACAAATGGATGCTGATAAAGTTTACTAAGCTTGTATAACTACTGTAACTCTGTTAGTTATATCCTTATTGGTGAATTCGATAGAATTTGTAGTGGGGGATTCAGCGCTCAAGCCTCAGTTGACACCTCTTCAATGAAATGGCAGTCGTTGCCATTGAATCACCCATCCTTGTCTCATCAGCAATGGTCTTCCCCATCCTGGTTATGATTCCGTCATTGGACATCCTCAAGACCTAAAAGAAAAGAGTTAGAAAATGTGTCCCTAACATTTTCCTCTCAATCCAAGTGAACCAAGCATATTTGGCAAGCGACCAAATTAGGTAATGGGACTTGTTACCCATTAAGGAAGGTCATGAACCAACTGATCGATTTGATAGTTGCAGGTAGCATCACTCTTTTTGCAGCTTAGTCCTTATATTCACAATCATTCAGTGATGAAACCTGACCAATCTCAATCAATAACCTGATACTTAATCAACTATCAGATGCCCCTATTTCTTTGGCAACTCTGCTCAATGAGATCTTAAGCATTCATTTATATTAATCCAACGGATTTGACCAGGCGAATAACCTAAAATTTCCCAAACATAGTTAGCCCAAAATCAGGGTCAATTAATTTCCAATTCACCTCACATCAGGGAATCATCCCCTCGCGATTCCTGGTAATCTAGCCGGCTGGGAATATGGTCAAAAATCTCAAACATCCCCCCTCTTTCCTAGATTTCCAGCGAGAAAAGGGCTGGGGCAGGAGAACACCGCTTTGGACACTCAGTCAAATTTTTCAGTTGCTCAAGCGGAGTATGATCACCAGTACTCAACGATGATTGGGATGACCTTTGGCATATGTCTCTCTTCCTCTTCCTCTTCCTCCTTCCTACTACCTACTCAGAGCGCAGTCCCCAAAATCTACTGTTGCGCTAGGCTGATTAATTTACTCATGACAATATTAGCTCATAATCCAGTTTTCCCCCATCAGGGCATATGACCTGCTGTTATATTTAGAATTTTTTGGTCAAGCGTCCTCGAATTCCTGTTTTTCCTCATCCTTGACAGGAGACTCTTGCCATCAATGTTTGTTTTTAGCCCAATTAATAATGCTCATTTATGTATGCCCTTGTTAGCTTTTTTCTCATAACCTCTTGGCTTATATCATTCTTAATTCTACTCTGGAGAGCTTATCCCATTAAATTTTGATATTAATTTCTCTAAAATTGGAGCTTAATTGATTGTAGAGTGCATAATGTTGACTATCATATAAGTCCAACATCCCCCTCTCATCCAGCTCATATGTCTAATTCTGAGTCATGGTACCAACACCTTCTAAATAGTTTGTCTGATCAAGATCTTTGGCTCTTCCAGCAGATGAGTCGGGCTTCATGATAGAACCTCTTCTATGGCTAATCAGGACTCATAAACCTAGTCTAGCACCAGTGGCTAGTCCTTCCATAAAATTACCAGAAACATTAACCAACCCTTCTGAAACTAGGCTAGCAATCTTGAATGACTCTGAGCTGATTCTTCCTCTGTCATCAATTCCAAAAGTTAGATTTTGAAACTCTCCTGGATCCAGGTCCTTTTGCAGATGCACTGAACATCATCGTGGATGCTCCTGAAATAATGCCCTTCACTCTTGATTATTTCTCTTCTGAATCAGTCAATACTGAAGCCAGCTGTCTTGGCCACCGAACTCACCATTGGCAACAGCATTCATTTTGAACTCCCCCACACAGAATTAAGGGCCCTAGTCGCCAATGCTTTATCCATAGTTCTGAACTCTACTGATCATGAAAACATCCTAGATTGGGATATCGCATCCTATGCTTTTCACTTTGCCAGCCAAGTTTTTAAATGTTGGGGCATGAAGCTTTCGCCTCTCCCAGTTTCCATCTATCTTTCTGCCAAAGCTATGAAAAGCTCATAGTCATTGCTTGTGGGATACCGTTCACTCCTTGCATGGCTATCTCATTTCTGGTGCATCCCATCAGTATCTTCTGCTGATAGCTTTAATAGGGGGTATGATTTGGCGACCCCATCTAGTATCCCTTGTTCACTGCCAGCCCATATGTCCAGTTTTCTTGATGAAGCTCATTGGCAAGTGTCAAAACTAATCTTCCAGCTCCAGTACCATATCAGGATTACACGGGGTTATCTGCTGAATGCCCCTTCCTGTACTGTTTCTTCCCTCCCCGCTCAGGGGTTTTGCAGTTTGCTTCTTCTGACATCTCAATTTCCATTCACCTAGTCACTTTCTTTAAGGGATCTGCCTCCACTCAACAAACTTGGTTTCATGTAGGTTTAGCCCTTACTAGCATCCAATCTCACATAGATTTCGATGAATTATTCACTCTTACTGTAATCTATCCTCCCTCCCCTCAAGAGGCGACATAGGCAGAATCATCCCCAAATTGAGGATAATCAATAAAAAATAGGAATTATTAAATATATCAGTTTTTTATGCCGTTTTTAAAGAGATTGTAATATCTTTATCAATATTTTATTTTTTTTCTTATTTTTTCTTTTGGACTTGATTTTTTTGGTTCAGAGTTCCATCTTTTTATTTTTATTCACCCCAGAATGGATCTTAGGTATTCTTAGACCTACCAGTTTCCATGGTTCAGAGGTCCTTTTTTGGACTTTACCTAATCATTAGGACATAAACAACTTAGTGGTTCAGCAGTCCTTTGGGAACTCTTTTTTGTTATCTTTTCATTGATCCATCGCTTCAAATACTTAACATGGATTCAGTTTAGTACTCTTCCTTTCAAGAGGTTTTTGATAAAGTAGGCGTCCAACATCATCTTAACGATAAGATCAAATGGACCCAACCACAATGCATCCAGTTTGTTTCTTCTTCCACTACTGTTTTGGCCATCTTTGACCATCAAATTTCTCTCATCCTGATTGGCATATTTTTTCCCGGTATCAACCTTGTGGATCATATCTCTTGCTCATCCCACATTGTGGTTGTCCTGGGCAAATACTATCACGTATTTGGCTAATGAGAACTAGAAAGGCTCCCAGTTGGGGTGCGCGAGTACACAGTGGAGGGCCAATAATGCCAAAGGCATAGCGACCCAAGTGACTAGTAAGAGTGGGGTTCTATTTTGAGAGGTGAGGAAAGTAAAAGTTCAGTAACTTACCAAAGGCCCCCAAGGCAAACTAGATAGTTGCATTAAGGCAACCGCGAGTCTAGCAGGGGTAACCCCAAGGGCGGGAGAGGCAGGGAAGATGATGCCTCCTCCAAGGTTCATGATTGCTGGCCTTTGGATTCAAGTAGGGGGCTGGCGCACCAGTGAGGGATGGCACAGAGGACGCTGCATGGTTGGAAGTGAGAGCGGATGTAGAGTATGACCCACATGATGGGTTGAGACTGAGCTTCTCTTGGAGGGTGCGCTCCAGGTCCAACAGGTGGGCTGAGTCAATGGCGGCTGAGGCAGTTATGGATGCCAAGTCCATGAGCTGCAGGGTGGGGGCTCTCAGGTGCTGATCTTGCTGGGGAGCAGTTTTGGAGGACTCAGCAACTGAACAGACAGAAGGGTTTCCATTAAATGAACATGTGATAATGAATGAAACAGTGGGTTCATCATCAGGGGCGAGGTGGATTATCACTTTTACAATCTGCTGTTTCATGGTAAGGTAAAACAAGCAGATAACCCAGTCGGTGAGCATCAGCAGGAGAACTTGGGTGACAGCACACTTTATCAGATCAATCAGCGGAATCATAAAATTAATAAGGAATATGGAGGCTTTGGAAAGCTAGATGGGGAATTCGAACTTTATTAAGCAAAAATAAGAGAATGAACCAACAACTTTCCAAGTCAGGGCAGTTGCCTTAGGAACTGGGCAAAATGCATGGGAAGGTATTGTGGGATTTGCCATTTGGGTTTGGTGATGAAATTGTTTGGCTACCTTATAGGGTGATGCTTCAGATTTTGGCAAAAGTCAAGAAAACTTTTGCAAATTTTTCCAGATTCCTGGGGCCAAACCAAGTCAATACTACCAATCTGGGTCCTGGTCATCTGAGTTGGCCTATTTGCATAATTTGGGTGTTCTGGATTAATCCCAGGATGCAAAGGTCCTTGGATCAAATTATTTTTAACTTGGACTGAAACCTCAATTGGACTAATTGTGCGATCTCAATTTTCCTGGATCCGTTTCAGAGCATTGGGGAAGATGTCTGAGTCATTTGGGACCTGATTCAAGATCCGAGCTGTAATTTGGTCTGATTTCTGGTGCAGGCCAGTACAGACCTTCTCCCCCAGACGGGAATCAGCAGACCTGGCTCTGATGTTAAGAAAAGCTGTTTCCCCAGAAATTCTGACATAGTTTGCTTGGTGAGTGGGTGGTCCCATGGGCCTGTCCATGCCCCCTAGTTGCGCAATCTCCCTGCAGACTCCTTCTATCAAACTTACCAGGCTTGATGAGGGGAGAAGAGGTGGGAATGGGGTATCTTTGGGGGAGGGAAGTCACCCAGCGTTCTTCTATCACATGGGCCAGGTCGTTCAACTGTGACAGAGGCTCACTGGAGCCTTGTGACCCCTTTTTGTCCGGAAGGGGTGTTGATCCCTATCCAATTGCAAGGGCTTACCCCTGACTTACACTATTCTTTCCTTTTTCAACTGGGAGGATTCCACCACTGGAGGCATAAACCAAGGTATAATTCTTGTGCCGCTCAAGTAGCTTTAAGGCCAGGATGGCCGCAATCTTCTGAGGAGGGTGGGGGGACGTTGGGTGGGAAGCGTGGAATATCTCTATCAGGTCCTTGCAGTTTGTACAATCACACGCGTTCACCCAGCTGTTCTCCTATGAGGGGTAACTTTTCCAAATGACCAAGTACTGAATGGATTGGAGGGACCTCCGGGAAGCCAGAATGGCCTCCATCTCCACATCCTTGGATTCAATAACGACAATTAGCTCTGGGGATGCTGGCCTTTCCCCCTTAAAGGGGTTAGGAGGGAGTTGTGGAATACATTGTGCTGCTTAATGTGCGTGGGCAGTCTCAAGCGGTAGGCTCCGTTGCCTAAATCCTTCTCATTCTTGAAGGGTCCCGAGCATTTGGCTGCAAACTTACAGGCGGGGGCTTTCAGGGGAAGGTTGCGGGTATATAACAGGACAAGGGAACCAACCTTGATCTCATGCCCTTGAAGGCGCTTCTTATTAGTTAACTCCATATAGTCCTCAAAGGATTTTGTCAAGTGTTTGTGAACCAGCTTGTGCATCTCGCAGAGTGAGCTTACGTGGTCCATGGCGGTGGGAACTGCTGAGGAGAGTTGGGGGCCAATCTGGAAAGGGGGTTATACCCCAGAGTAGCCTCAAAGGGGAGAGGCTGGTTGAGGAATAATTGGAGTTGTACGCAAACTGTGCTAGATGCAGATCCTTGTCTCAGATATCTTGCAAGGCCGTTGCATACCAGTGCAGGTACTGCTCCAGTACCTGGTTCACCTGCTTGGTCTACCCATCAGACTGGGGTGGTAGGCAGTGGATCTACAGTGCTTGATGTGAAGGAGAGTTAGCAACTCTTCTCAGAACTGGGCAGTGAACTGGGAACCCCTGTCACTCACTATCTCCTTGGGGAGACCAAACATGGAAAAAACATGGTTGACAAATAAATTTGCGGTCTTCACTGCAGTAATAGAAGAGAGGCAGGGGATGAAGAGTGCAAACTTGGTAATTATGTCCACAACTACCATGATCGCATCTGAGCTACAGGAGGGTGGGAGCTCCACTATGAAGTCCATTGAGACTGAGGTCCAAGGCCCTTAGGCCTGCTGCAAAGGGTTCAGCAGTCCCTTCTTCCCAGAATGATCCGAGTTTTGCCTGGGCGCAGGTGACATATTGATAGATCCAATCAGGAATGTCCTTTGAGGACCCAGGCCAGTTGTAATTTCTCTTTATGAGATCCGCACACTTTTTTGATACTGGGGTGGCCAACTGTCTGAGGGACATGATGTTCCTCAATAACATGACTGCATAGGGAAGGGGAAACCCAAACCTGATTGGGGAACAAGATTGTTCCATCCCACAAAATATATGGAGCTTTCTTGTGACACATGGACTCAAGTCAGCAAACAGCTCAATTCCTTCAGGGAAACAGGTTTGGGATGCGAGGACACAGGAGGAGGAGTAGAATGTCAGGGTTCAAGTCAGAAAAGGATACAGTAGGGGGGCCAATGAGAGGATTTGGGAAGGAGACACTACAGTTGTAAGGTCTAGCGGGTCTTCCCCCTCATTAGGCGACAGGTAGGGGTTTTGGAAGAGCATGTCCAGCAAAACGTCCAGGGGACCTTTTAAGAATTCATAATTAAAATGAAACCCACAGAGGTCCTGATATGTGCGAGTTTGTCAATGTCCTAGCTTATGTGGTTTGTGGTAGGTGAGCAATGCCTTATGGTCTGTCTTAACGGTAATTTCATGTGGGCGCCCTGCAGGAGTTATTGCCAGTGGGTGAGTGACCACACCACTGCCACTAACTCCTTGTCATATATAGGCCACGCTTGCTCTGTTGTGGTGAACTTACAGGAGTAATAGGCCACCGGGTGCTCGGCTCCCTTGTGCTCCTGTAGCAGCACGGCACCTATTGCCACTGACAAGGCATCGCAGGCTACTATGAAGGGGCAGGAGGTATCAGCATGCCACAGGATGGGGCTGTGAGGAAGACCTCCTTGATAGCCCAAAGTCTTTCTGCACTCGGGGAACAATTAAGAGGGGCATTTTTTTCCTGTGAGAGGGTGCAGGGTGCTGCCAGTTGGGCGAGAGTGGGGGGAAATTTCTTCAAAAAGGTGATGGTTCCAAGAAAGCTGCGAAGTTGTTTTTGTGTGGTTGGGGTGGGCCAAAACTGAATAGCCTAAGCTTGCAGGGGAACGTCATAGCCATCCTTCAGAACAAGATTCTCTAAGAAGGTTACCTCATCCTTGAAGAATTCGCACTTGGAGGGTTTAACAAATAGCCCTGCCTTGTGGAGGGCTGCCACTACCGCTTCTAGGTCCCTGGCGTGTTGCTCAGGGGTGGGGGAATGGACCAATATGTCATCAATATAGGCCACAGCACATGAGAAGCGCAAGTCCCCTAGCACGTCATCAATGAGGCGCTAGAAGGTGGTGGGTTCATTTTTCAGGCTGAACGGCATTACCCTGAACTGGAAAAGCCTCTGTCAGGTGCGGATGGCTGTGAGCCACTCCTGTCCCCTCACCACCCTCACCTTATTAAAGGCGTTCATCTAGTCCAACTTTGAGAAGACACGAGACTTGGCAATGGCTTGGGCGATGCTCTGCTCTAAGGGTAAGGTGTAAGGGGTACGGGTTGGGGATGGTGGTGTTGTTGAGGTGGCCATAATTGACGCAGGGGCGTAGGGACCCATATGCTTTCCTAGCGAAAACTTTGGGGTAGGCGACAGGGGAAGACCTCTTGATGAGCCGCCCAGCTCTAGAATCTCATCCAGACAGATGCCCAAAGCCCTATCCTCTTCTTCTGTATAGGGGTAGAAGGGCAGTCGATTTTAGCTAGATTGACTGTCAGCTGTAATTTCAAATCATATTCTGAGTGTGAGGGGAGCTTGGATGCCAGTGACATGTCGAAGATGTCCTTATATGGGTCTAGGAAGGAAAGGAAGTCTGGAGGGAGGTCGACTAGGATGGGGTCAGGTGGGGAGATACAACTGAGAGATGGGTCCTGAGGAAGGGTCTTTAGCAAGGTAAACTCACCACTCAACTTGAGGTTCATGAACAACAAGGAGTTGTTTGCAAGTTTAATGTGAACTTTTCGATTTATGCCACCAGCTCACCCCCAAAATTATAGGGTAGAGCAAATCCTGTATGGCTGAGAAGTGGTAGGTGAACTCAAAGTCATAAACTGAGAAGTGCAATGGGCATCGGATGTGTTAGAACTTCTTGGAATCTGATGAGGCGCCCAGGATGAATAAAGCTTCCTCCATTGTCAGGTATAAGGACTGTGCCACACCAAGGTTTATAAAGTTACCCACCACTCCAGTGTCGAGGAGGGCTTGCACTGTGATTTTCCATGACTTCAGAGGAAAGGAAATGGGAAACAGGAAGCACGCTTGATCCTCTTTATTAGGATGAGCAAGAGAAAGGGCGGCTGAGGAGGGGGCATGAGCCACCATCAAGAGAGACTGTCCCAGAAGCACAAGGGTGGAGTGCAGCTGGTGAGGGATCTTCACTACTTCGTTGTCAAAATGGGTAGGCGAGGGTTATTGCATAAACCCATCCCACTCTCTTCAGGGGGAGGTGGGGTCACCCAGGGGAATGATAGCACCAAACCGAGTGGACTCTGAGCGCTGGGGGTCCAAAGACCCAGCCTCCTGATCTGGGCTGGGGGCAGGAGGTGCTATAGGAAGGGGCTCCCTGGGGGGAGGTACCCGAGGTGGCCACTGAGGGGAAAAGGGCAGCAAGTCCAGGGGCGCTTCCCTTGGCTGCAACCACTGACAGGGGGAGGTGTGGTATGGGGTACCTCAGGAGTGGCGGTGGGACATGCAAGGTTGTGAAAGGGCCTGCCCCAATTGCATGGGCCACATAAATGCAACTTCCAAGGATCCTTGGAGAGGGTCCCAAGCTGCGCGGGCCGCCACAGTGGGATCCAAGGCAGCGCAGAATGCGGAGAGGGCAATTTCAGCAAGGATGTGTACAGTGGGAGCCAGGACTGCAAAGGCCTCGATCAGGGAGGGTAAATCCATGGCTGTCTGTCCCAAGGTAAACAGGTGGAGGAGGCGCGCCAGTCTCGACTCAGGGGCCTGGACTGCCAAAGTGATTAGTGCCAACAAGGGGGTGGGGTTGCCTGACTTGGCATCAGAGCGGAGCACTACCCTGAACCAAGAACAGGCATCCCCATTTAGGGCGTCTAAGAGAGTCATGCTCTGCTGTGCATCAGAGTGAAGCGTGGGGTTTTCACTATTGGAATTAAGGCGCACCTGGAGTTCTGCCAGGACGTCCAGGATTAAATTGGTCACCTCATCAGAAGTGACGGGGGAACCCTTAACCCTATCACGTTGACTGATGCAATGGCGCTCATCACTGGAGCTGAGTGGGGTGGGGACCAATTTAGCAGAGCCTGGTAGCAGGCCCAGATGAACAAGGCCACCGATCAGCAGGAGAAGGCCAGGTCACAGAAAAAAGCACATTCAGAGAAAGAGCATAGGCCAACGCTTCACCAGTGTCAGCGAGGAGGGCAGAGAAGGCCGAGATTAGTGGTTGGTTCATTATGTCACAGATTCAACTAATGAGAACTAGACTGGGCTCCCAGTCAGGGTGCATGAGCACCCAGTGGAGGGCCCAGAAGGCCCAAGGCATAGCGGTCTGAGCGACTAGTAAGAGTGGGGCTCTATTGGAGATGTGAGGAAAGTAAAAGCTCAGTAATGTACCAAAGGCCCCAAGGCAAACCTGATGATTGCATTAGGGGCAACTGCGAATCTTGCAGGGGCAACCTCAAGGGCGGGAGAGGCAGGGAGGATGATGACTCCTCCAAGGTTCATGATTGCTGGCCTTTGGATTCAAGTAGGGGGCTGGCGCACCAGTGAGGGATGGCACAGAGGACGCTGCATGGTTGGAAGTGAGAGCGGATGTAGAGTATGACCCACATGATGGGTTGAGACTGAGCTTCCCTTGGAGGGGGTGCTCCAGGTCCCACAGGTAGGCTGATTCATTAGCAGCTGAGGTATTTATGGATTCCAAGTCCACGAGAGGTGGGGCAGGGGCGCTTGGGCGCTGCTCTAGCTGAGGAGCATTTTTGGAGAACTTGGCAACCAAACGGACATAATGATTTCCATTAAGTGGACGCTTGGTAACAAATGAAACAGTGGGTTCATCATCAGGGGTGAGGTGGATTATCACATTTACAATCTACTGTTGTGTGGTAGGGTCAAACAACCAGATAACCCAGTTGGTGAGCATTGGCAGGAGAACTTAGGTGACAACACACTACGCTAGATCAATTGCCATAAATTTTTATAACATTAATAAGGCAGACGGAGGCTGTGGCAAGCTAGATGGGAAATTCGAATTTTATTAAGCAAAAGATAAGAGAATGAACCAACAAATTTCCAAGCCAGGGCAGTTGCCTTAGGAACTGGGAAAAATGCATGGTGAAGGTATTGTGGGATTGGTGATTTGGGGTTTGGCGATGTAATTAGTTGGATGACTTGGAGGGGGTAGGGTGATGCTTCAGATTTTGGCAAAAGTCAAGAAAACTTTTGCAAATTTTTCCAGATTCCTGGGGCCAAACCAAGTCAATACTACCAATCTGGGTCCTGGTCATCTGAGTTGGCCTGTTCGCATGATTCAGGTGTTCTGGATTCATCCCAGGATGCAGGGACCCTTGGGTCAAATTATTTGTGACTTGGACTTGAACCCTCAATTAGATTAATCGTGCAATATTAACTCCCTGGATCCATTTCAGAGCATTAGGGCAGATGGTCTGAGTCGTATATTACTGTTATAAGATCCAGCTGTACCCTGATCTGATTTCTGGTGCAGGCCATTCCCAACTGGCTCTACAGACCGGAATATGCAGTCTGGGCTCTGATGTTGGGAAATGCTGTTTCCCCAAAAATTCTGACATAGTTTGCCTGGGGAGTGGGTGGTCCCAGGGGCCTGTCCATGCCCCCTGGTGTGCGCAATCTCCCTGCAGACTCCTTCTATCAAACTTACTAAGGGTTGAGGATGGGGGAAGATGTGGGAATGGGATATCTTTGGGGGAGAGGGCAGTCACCCAGCGCTCATCTAACACATGGGCTAGGTCGCTCAGCTGTGACAGAGGGTCCACTGGAGCCTTGTGACCCCTTTTCGTCCAGAAGGGGTGGTGATACCTAATTAGTTGCAAGGGCTGGTCCCCAGGACTTATAAATACCTCCCTATACTTTTTGAACAATATGAGCACCACCTCTTGCTGTTCTTCTTTCAGGTCAATGAGTTACTTTCAATCAACTAATAAGTTGATACTCTTGGCAATCCATGCTGGCAATCTCATTTCATCATAGGTCAAAAATCATGGACCATAAAGTTTAATATTCAATATTTTATATATTTTTTGTATTTTTCTTTTTCAATGGTACTTTTAACCTAAAAAATGTTCAGAGGTCCTTCTTTTCCCCTTCATCCAAGCTGGGTGCTAGGTATACTCTGACCTACCAGTTATCATGGTTCAAAATCTTATCCTCTTAACCCTTAAACAGATTTGATGAATAATGTTTGTGAAAATTATAGGAGCATAAAGATAAAAATTTAAATAGTTCAGAAATATCTAATTTATAATTTATTATTGCAGAGAACAAAACAAAAATTTGGTTTTAAAAAAAAGAAATTGATTTACAATTCAAACTTGAACAAATTTCACATATATTTTAATTCATCATATATTTGTGTCGAAATATGAATAAAGATTAGCATAGTTTCATTTCTGCTTTGAATTCCATCGCCTTCTGACTCCATTTTTAGGGGTAAAATAAATTACACTTAAGGGTGAAATGGGCAAAAAAAGTACACTTAAAGATGAAATGTGCAAAAAACAAATTACACTTAAAGGTGAAATTTCCTGTTTAAGGATAAGATCTAACCATCCATATGGTTCAGTGGTCCACTTCTGAGACTTGACCAAAATCTCAGAACATAACCATTTAATGATTCAAAAGTCCTCTGGGAACACTGCAAATATTTTTTCTTAGGTCCAATACTTCAGATCTTTTAGCATTGACCTTCTTCACTATATGACCAGCCGCACTGTTTCTTCACATATAGGCAACACTTGCCAACTTTTGGCAATACTCTTGAGTATATTAGGCCTTTAATCCCAACTGGTTATTCATCAACATGTCCTAATTTCATCACATATTTCGGCAACTGATGCTTACATCTTTGTATCTCATTAGCCAACTAATCCATTCTATTGTTCAGATCATTTTTCTCTTGGAAATGGTTTTTAGCCTTCGTGGCCATCCAAAATTCTGGAAGTAATTCCATTGGTGGATCTGGAAACGAACCCATAAGTACATAGATTTATCTGGCCTCATTAGATTCATCCAATTTTTTCTTGAATTGATGAACTCATCTCTAGAAATTTCTGATCATTGATTAAGTGTTATTGAGTTCAAAATGATTTTCTCCACTATCTTGGATCAATCATTTCCTGTTTTGACTTCATATCTTCTTTGGTATGGCAATCCAATACTCTTCTGATCAATATCTTCATTTTTAGAACAATGCCTCATCTAAACACTCACTCCTCAGGACTATTTAAAGTGGACCCAATTTCAACCCAAGTTGGCCCTGCTGATACTCTTAATCTATGGTAGATATCAATCGGAACAGGTTTTCTTGTAGCACTAGACAGTTCCATAACTAGGCTGAAAGTCCTTTTCCCATAACTTGAGTAAGCTTAATTTGCTTCACTCGGAGCTCCACTTCTGAGCTAGGTGAACGCAATTGAATGTGATCCACTTCACGTTCTGTCTTCATTAATGTTACTCTCCTTAGTAACTTATTGCCATGATTAGAAACATCTTAATATGACATCTCGTTCTAAGTTCTTATACTCAACTACTCCCCTGTATTGAGCACCACTTTGTAAAAATTTATTGGGATTGATTACTTTTTGGTCAAAAATTCTATAAACTTATTACTTGCAGCTTCAGAATTTGTGCAATTTGTCTGTGTTGTATGATAGTTGATATAATAAGTTGATAATATGACAACTATTATCTGTAGTTGAATGGAAGTCCAAGATCTTGCCCAACGCTTGGTCTGTATATTCGCTATTTTTACTTGTGATGTCTAAAAATAGGATTTGTTCCTTCATACATTTAACCCAATCTTTTCTTAGATTACCATTAACAGTTTCTCCGGTTTGACACACAGTTGGCAGCAATCCCCAATTTGCTTCACTTCTTCTCTGGATCTTTGCGCAGATCCTTACTCTCTTCCTTAAAGAGCCTCCCAATTATCACACACAGCAATAATATCCCTAAGAAATTATGAACAAATGGATGTTGATAGATTTTACTAAGCTAGTATATCTACTGTACACTCTGTAAACTATATCTTTATTGGTGAATTCTAGGTAATTTATAGTTGAGGATTCAGCGCCCAACCCTCAGTTGACACTTCTTCAATGAAATGGCAGCCGTTGCCATTGAAGCATCCATCCTTGTCTCAGCAGAGATGGTCTTCCCCATCATGGCTAGGATTCTGTCATTGGACGTCCTTAAGACCTAAAATGGAAAGAGTCAGAAAACGTGTCCCTAACGTTTTCCTCTAGATCCAAAGTAAACCAAGCATATTTGGCAAGTGACCAGATTAGGTAGTGGGACTTGTTACCCATTAAGGCAGGTCATGAACCAACTGATCGATTTGCTAGTTGCAGGTGGCATCACTCGTTTTGCAACTTAGTCCCTATATTCACAATTAGTCAGTGATGAAACTTGACCAATCTCAATCAGTAACCTGATAGTTAATCAACTATCAGATTCCCCTATTTCGTCAGCAACTCTGACAGATGATATCTTAAGCATTTGTCTGGATTGATCCCTGATGGATCTGACCAGTCTGAATAACCTAAAATCCCTCAAACATAGTTACCCTGAAATCAGGGTCAACCAATTTCCAATTTACCTCGCATCAGATAATTATCCCCTAGCAATTCCTGGTACTCTAGCCGGCTGGGAATATGGGCAAAAATCCCAATAGGGATCCAGACAGGGGGGCTGCCACTACCCATCTCTCATATAGGGTATGCACCAGATCTGTCAATTGGGTAAAAAGAAATGCTTTAAGATTATAACCCTTTTTAGTTTATAATGGGATGTAGAACCCTGTCCAGCTTGATAGCTGGCGGCTGGGGCTATACTTTTATGCCCACAATAAAGATTTAACTCCTGAGCGTAAAGGGTCTTCCACATACCATCTTTATTTGGGTGACTTACCCTTACTTCCTAGTCAAATCTTATACAATTTATATAAGATAACATTGCTAACAAGAGATGTTGAACAATGAGTTGACCATGCAGTTATGTTCGTTATCTTAGTCTTAATACTAGGGACTAATTGAATAGTTTACCCTAATAAACATGAAAAATTTAATTTTATTATTTCACAATATGCATAAGAAGTTGGAACTAGGAGAACTGTAAGTCTGGAAATTCAAACTCTTATGTGTTGGATCGCGGGAAGTTCCATATAGAAGAAAAAATGTACCTAATGCATCTTTAAAAACCTTGGTCAAACTGGGTTACTTGGACAATGTTGTAGATAAGGTTGGGTAACAGCTTTAGCCACAAAGAATCCCTCACAGAACCCCCTTTCTGTTTCTTTCCTTGTTAATAAGATAAAGGAGGTTTGTACGGAGGCAATATTGGCCATAGGCATCAGCAGTACCCCCACCCTCACTTGGCCTCCACCCTGCCATTCACCATCCCTTGGAGATGAAAATATTTGACTTAAATCTCTGGAAAGCATGTCCAAATCATAAATATTGGTCTGGGAATGAAAATATTTTTTGGGATCTTTTGTACCAATTTAAGTCAAAAATTTGTTCTCAAAAACTTTAATTTTAATTTTAATTAATTTTTGAAATTAACACTGACATAATCCAATTTGCTACCCCTCCACTCTGAGCAAATCCGCTCAATTTTGGATCATTGAGGGTCCCTCTGCTGTAGATTGGGGAATTATGTTTCCAGAGCTTCTACAACCTTGTACATAGACTAGCTGACAACCTCTCTGTCATCGTGGGTTTGAGCCAATTGTGATGAATGAGTTGGTAAGTATAAGCCATGTCACCAACCAAATGATTGACAACTGTCAGAAATCCACCTCCAAACCTGCACGCCATTACTGGAGGTCACAATGTATCCTTGGACTACAATTTTGGAATTTTTGCATGTGAGCAGCAGCATCTGACACCACAGTAGAGCTGATAATGAGGCTAACGCCTGGGCCAGCTCACTCATTAAATTTTAAAATTAATTAGAGGTACGTCAACCAGTGGATGGACATTACCAATAAGCAAAGAGAAAAAAGAACTGCATGAACAAATTTAATGGAATGATAAACAAAAAACCTTAACCAGGTGGGGAGCGGGAACCGCTAACTCACCATGGCAGAGAGTGAGGGAGGTTGGGAGGCTCTTCTGCAGACATACTTTCCCCAACAATATTATGATAATTGTAGAAATGAACTAAAGCGGAGAGACAGGGCGTTGGGTCATCAGTGTAGTGTGGGTGGATGGCTTTATAAAATGAGTTCTCATCCTCATCATCAAGATCAGCCTGGTAGACAGCTTCAGCAAATTCAGCTAAGTTATGTTCAGGTTGAATGTGGGTATTGAGGAGTTGGGCAAAATTGAATAAACTTTGTCAGGTAATTTAAGCAGATGTTTCAATATATGCTAGTTTAGCAACATGCATGACAGTAGCTATGTATCGTTTAATAATTTAGAGTATATGCTTAAGGCTGCTTCAGGAAAATCAGGGAGGTAGTAGAGTGTGGTCAACCCTCGTTGGAATTGAGCCACTGACTGGGTCACTGCTTTGCGTAGGTTGGGGCAACGGGGAGAGGCCACCGCAGATAAGGTGAGCTGATGGTCACTTTGGTAGGGGGAGACATTGGGTTTAGGAGCGAAACGTTTGGGGGATGGGGTTTTGTCTAGATCGTAGGGAAAAATTTGCCCTGACCATAAACTTAACTGGCTGAGAGGTTCACAGGAATCCTAACTCATGATAACTTTACCTGATTTTTCAACCTCAGCTAATAGGTCCCATGGATTTTAGTTCACAAAATAGTGGATGAAGAATTCAGGTGTGTAATAGTCAAATGGGCTGCTTGGGTGCAAATGGTTGTCCAGGCCTGACCCTATTGGTGTGGGCAAAATTGATTTTTGGCTGATGTGGATGGCAGTTCACTCATCAAGCTCATCCTTTTCTGCGAGAATTTGAATAATAAATTAAAAAACTTTTAAATTATTTTGACCAAGCAAATATTTTTAATTTTTATGATTTTTCTCTTAGAAAACAAACCTGAAGTATCAGGTAATGTTTCCTTTTTTATAGCATTGCAAGACTACTTAACGAGGCTCCTTTACTCTAGGCTTTTGAGAAATGACCAAATCATCATGCGTAAAAGCTCTAGATCCCTGTGAATCATGATTTAAAGGACTGGGACACCAATCTTGTGTTACACTGGATCAGCCTTCATTTCCAAATTCTTGAATTCTTACCTACATCTCTGTTTTGATTTGTTCTTCCTTCAGCTTGGAATCTTCCAGATCAACTTTTGGTTTTACAGAAATATCTGAAATTTTATAGACTAGGTTAATGTGCATATCTGGCTGAGGCCAATCTGTCACACCTCAAGCCCAGGATGTTCTTCTATGAGTGCGTCAGCCATCCCAGTTCAAGCCATTCCCTAATCTCTTTCCATTATCCATCATAAGAGACAACTGCCCTTCCTAGGGAAAATTGTCAGTTAATTCTTTTTAATAAGTAAATAAAGCTTATCTTCGCCAAAATCTAATGTTCAGACTCTGCCCCATTTTCCAGAATATTATCACTAAACCCAAAGAAAAATGCCGCAATTTTCTTTTTGTACTGATGGTAATCACCTGGACACTCTGATCCATTGTTTCAGAACTTCAACGGATGTTTATTAAGATAATTAAGAGTTATGCTCCAGGTGTGCTTCACCAAACCGCCGCTCTAGAAAAACTTTCAGATCCTCCAAAATCAGACCACACCTGCTTGTATTTATATAATAACTTGGACAAACCACAGTTCCACCAACATGGTTCATGATAGTTGTCAAATCTGTACTAATTTTCCCCTCAGATCCACTTGTAGTTTGGCGCAATCTTAGTGAAATAAGGTCTCCTCCGCTGCTGACTTTGATTCATCATTTGTGAGTGAGAGATAGATATCCTTACAATCATGAGGCAAAGCCTAGTCACCAGATTATCTGGGAAACATCTTTAAGGGCCAATAAATCCCAAATTGATTTGTTAATTCAATACGCTGTTCCAATGATGGCTTTGACTCTAGGTTGCATCATGAAACAACCTAACAGGTACAAGGTGACGCCCAAGCTCACTCAATATTCATATTGAGCAATTTGATTCTTAAACTCAATCAGTATTTTCACAAAACAAAATTTTTTAATGATTTTAATGATACTTATTTCTATGAAACTGAACCTGTAAATTTGGGAACATAATCCAAAGGCAAGCAATTGCCAATCCAGGAAGATTAGTCATCCTCCAGGCCTCTTCCACCTTTGGGGTTGCCTATCAAGACCATCAGCTGCCCTCATTGCTGACATCTGGTTTGCTATGGTGCCTTTGGTATGTTCTTCCCCTCCCTTGATCATAGACATCCCTTTTCCGAGTTATCAGAACTGCTAGGCCACTAAAAACACTGTCTTTCCACTATGTTGTTACATACCAAGACTGGAATACCAGTATTACTATAATCAGTATGTTCCGTGACAGGAACAACAACCCTCTTTTTCATTTAAGACAAAGAAAATAATTTCATAAACTTTACCTTTGTTGGAATTCAGACGGTGATTGTGCTTGCTGGTGCGTTTTACACCTAAATTTCAATAATTTTTTGGCAGGAAAAGTAATACTCTCAACTGCTGGTTAAATATAACAGGGGTTATTTTATTGCTAAATTTATTTATGAAACCCTTTAACAGATACTAAAGTTAGGTTTATATAATGAATTTATTGTTTGAGGCTGGGGATAAGAAAAGCGAACCCCATTAAGATCTCACTGCTTAGTATTTAAAGCAACTTGAGGCTCAAGGTGAGATGGGTGCAAAATTCATTAAAAAGCCTTTAACCTAATTAGGAAGTATAGATTTTTAGCCTATTGGAGCTCTCAAAACTCACCTCGTTTACACTTGATGACCAAAGTTGGTTAGATGCCAGGTAAGATGAACCCATGAGGCAAGGATTTAATATATTTAAGCCAACTATCTGGTGGGAAAATATTGGCACCTGGTGAGACCCCTTCAAGGCTATAAAAGGGGTGGTCGCGGCGAAGGTGCTTTTTATAAATTATAATTGGGACGGGGAGGACCCTCAGAGCAACTCCCCTAATTTCGCCACAGGCTTGACGTAGCCCTGGCCTTAACTAGAGGGTTATTTGACCAAAGAGGGGGTTTGGAATTATTACCCTTGTTAAAGGGATTCCACTGAGAATCAACCAGGGTTTTGTGCCAATTTTATCCTAATTAAAATTTGAAACACTATTATTATAAAACTGGACAAATAATTTTCTGACAAGCACCAAATTTGAGTTGGTGCGTGGGTGGATTCCCCCATCATTTGGGCTATTTGCACCCAAAACATTCTTCTCCCTTAAGCGAGAAGCCAATTGTCTGACATCACCCCCCTCAAAAATGTTGGGGGGAGAATATGGCTGTAGGGAATGGCCATGTATCCAATTAATGTTAATACCTGTAGCCAAAGACTTTATAGAATACTCATCACCTCTCTTGTAATTGACAGTGAAGGACCCTCCCAACTTGGTCCAAACTTGCCGCTTCTGGAAGTGATGCAGTTATAGTAGTACAGGACCAGGTCAGACATTTTGAATGAAGGTTGGGGAGCCTGAAGCTCATGGGCATCTTGTCCCTCTTTCATAACCATTTTAGCTAAGTTCATCATAGCCTCATATTTATGCTGAATGATTTGGCGAGCCAAAATTCTCATAACTTTTTCAGTTTCCTCAACTTTGGAGGAGAAAACATTATTAGCTAAAAGGGCGAGTATCCCTGGTTCTCACCCATACAAGATACAGGATGGGACAATTTTCAGGATCCGTTAATAACTAATCTGGTAGGTCATAAGAGCACTGGGGAGTAATTGTTCCCAGTAAAGTAGATCAGAAGAGGCCATTTTTCGTAGGATTAAAACAAAGGTTCCATTCGCTCTCTCCATGGTCCCATTGGAAGAGGGATTATATGGAGCTGAGAAAAGTTGCTGTACTCCTATGGAGGCAGCCGAGAATTTGACTATTCTGAAATTGAAGTTCTTACCATTGTCGCAGAATAATACTTGGAGACAGTCATGACGAGTGAAGATGTTTTTAGTGCAATATTGTTGCAGTGGCCTTGGCCGTTTGGGCTGAAAAAGCCAGGGCTTAAATACACTTAGAAAATGGTCAATTCCGACTAAGTTATATCTGTTCCACTGGTATCCTGTGGGAAGGGACCTACCAAATCTAAGCTGCTGGTATGGAAATGTTGTTGGGGGTATCTGGTTGATATTGGACCTAGCCTTAAAGCTAGACTGCTTCTAAAATGAAAGACAATATTTCAATATTTCAACATAAACTTCCATGGTTCTTCCCAATGTTATTTTTCCTAATCCACTTGTAAATTTTCTTCACTCCCATATGATCGAGGGTAGAGTGAGCTTCCAGGATAGCTGGTACATGTTCTGAGGGCCAAAGATAGGACAATCACTTTGCCCTCACCTGCTTATACAACTTCCTGCGCTCCACTTTGGTATTGCAGGAGTTCAAATTAAAATTTTCTGTTAGGGCTCATCCTAATCCTCCCATTCATTAGGAGTCAATAAGAGGTCATATTATCTCCCCGCTCACTATTTTCTAAGTGAAGGACTGGCAGCCGAGTCCTCCCATCAACATTCATGTGACAGGTTCCAGAATGGTGCTTGATCTTCATGTCATAATTCTGGAGCTTTAATGCCCAATGTGCCAACCTCCCAATGGGGTCCTTCATGTTCTTAAACCATTTTAAAGAAGCGTGTTCCATAACCACAGTGAAAATAGTTAAGTACAGAAAAGGGCGGTAGTGCTTCACAGCTATTAAAACAGCAAAATACTCCTTCTTCGTGACACTGTAGTTGCATTCCACCTTTGACAACAGCTTACAAAAGTAGTATAAAGGATTATCTACTTTTTTCATTTAATTGAGCCAAGATAACCCAACAGCATAGTCTGAGGCATTGGTAAACAAGATAGAAGGTTTATACCATAATCTGTGTGCCATAGGATAGAAGTTGTTGTAGCAGTTGCTTCAGCGTCTCAATTGGGCCTTTTGTTCAGCACCCCAATGAAAAGGGGTATTCTTTGTCAATAGGCGGAAAAGGAGCTCGCTGAGCTGAACGAACTCAGGTTGAACTGATGGTGATACCCCATCATCCCTATAAATACCTGAATATCCCATAAATTTTTTAGAGAGAGGCATTTTTGAGATCGCTTTGACCTTATCTTGTATAGGTTGGATTTCTTCCTGGGAGATTTTCATGAAAACGGCAGAAGAAGTTTAGACCGGCCTGCCTGTTGGGATTCTTAAGCACCCAAAAAGCAAACCAGAATTCCAGAGGCATTGCCTCAAGTATGACGTTATATGGAGCCATGAATTAAGAAATGATAAATTGTTGGTTAGGGCGATTGTGAATAGCAACCCAAAAATGAACCAAATGGAGACAAACCCAGACACTGGGGGACTTGCTGCAGGGGATGGTACCACAGGTATAGTTTCTACAAGATCATGGGTGGGTGGGTTCAATTCAACTGAGGAGACAAGGGGGCGGATCCTTGCTTGAAAATGGTGGATGTATGGACATAAGATCCCAGTATTTTGAGAGTGGATATTTGAAAAAAGGGGTTGAATTGCCAGAAGTATCTGGCTCTCTGAATCCAGTTGACGATGATGGGGCCATAGTAACCATCAGTACCGGTAAGGCCCATCTGGTATAGGGACTGAAAGGCCACCAGAGTAAAGCCATCGGGAATATATCCAGAAAGATAATAATAAAGTCGAAAATTGATGGTTTTTAGTGGCAGATTTTATCTATAGGAAAGTGAAGAAAATTGACCACATTTTCTCAGTGCGATGCAACTGATTAAATAGTGGTTGATTGATGTGGGAACAAGCAGGAATCAGGTCCTTCATTTTCAGCCTAACTGAAGAATTATTTTGGAGATGGGGGAAGATACGCTCAATGGGAACTGACATAAAAGAATTTGGCAGCAGGCTGAGTCATTGTTGGTTTAACCTTGAATGCCCAAACTGAGGCTTGACTGCATTTCCAATGGTTGGCACGATGGCGTATGGCCCAACAAGCAATGGGAATCCCCCCAGGGCCACCCCGCGTAGGGGTGTCCCAATTGGTTGTGAACAGGTTTGGGATGCCCAACCCACCAATGCCTGGTCACTAGACTGTTCATTTGGTCAAAAGCATTGCATCAGATGCAACTCCCAATTTTCCAGGTGGGAGCTTTGAACTATTATTAATGGTGTCCGATGCTACTACCTGCATGTCAGGGATCATCCCCAACGATTTTAAGAGGGGGTTAGTTTTAATGTTTGCACTGCTGACAAAATCAAAACTGTTGGTGATTCTGGCTGATAGTTTAATCTTCATCCCCTTTTGACTATGTGGATTCCGATCATCAGGTTTGTTTCCAATCGTTTTTGGACCAATTGACTTCAATTCAGCGATCTCAGCGCAGATTTCCTGATCTGGTGGACAAGTTTGGCTGAGGTGAGCGTGGGCACCAGGGGAGGGATCTGAAGAGGGAGAGCTGTTATCCAGCTCTCGTCTACCACATGGGCAAGGTCACCTGGGTGTTATAAAATTGGCAATATTCAAGAGATATGCTGACAGATTTGCACAGGGTTCAACCCACTGAGCAAGTAGGAACAATGATATTATGATCGTTGCCCTCATAACAACAGAATAAACTTCCAAATAAATGTGGAGCACTTGCTCCTGCAACTACTTTTACATAATATACTTAATATCACGAATTCTTCCTGTTTTGCATACTCTAAACTTACTTAACAACAACCAACTTTTGATCTTCTCATCTCACCTATATTGTAGCAACTTCAGATGCTACCATTTATACAGCTTAGTAATTTAATTTGCCAAATCACATTGGCTCCATCAAATCTTCATTTGTTCTTTTCGTTATTGCTTAATTTGGGGCAATTTCTCAACAAATTAATATCACCTTATGTCGAGGCATTCAATTAATTGATGCTCATAGTAAACTCAAAGGATCCAATCCATTCCGCCATCACAACTGAGGGCATATCATCCAGTCATATCAGATTTGCGACATTACCCCCCCCCCCCAACTTTGACTAGACGATAAGGCTCCTATTGCCTATACGCATGGAGGAACTTCACATGCACTTGGTTGATGATCCAACTGCTAGCAGGGTCCTTGATAGTATATGTGTCCACACCTGTCTTTTCAATAACTTCGAATGGCCCAATCCAGATGCTGGCCAACTTGTGTTTCCAGCCAAACCCATGTTGGTCATGGAAGAGAACCATATCACCTTCATTGAACTGCGCCAACCCACTACAATGTACCTGATCAGCAGCCTGATTCCTAATCTTCTTGGCTAAGCTGAAGGAATATGCTTCAGTCTGCAATTTGATCAGTATGTTTGCAAGGTTAATCAAATAGTGGTGGAGTTCCATTCTGCTGGTGTCTTCCACACACAAATAAAGTAACGCCGGAAGAGCTGGGTGTCAGCTGTAAATCAGTTGGAATGGGCTTTTCCTGTGGTGGAATGGTAACTGATGTTATAGGTGAACACAGCAGTGGAAAGAAGGAGGTCTGATTAGATGGTTGATCTGTTACTAATTTGTGTAGAATATTCACCAGAGTCCCATTCACTTGTTTGACCATTCCATTAGATTCAGAGTGGTATGGGGTCATTAGAACCCCGTGGATACTCATAATCTCGTTCAGTTTGGAGAGGATGTGCAAGGTGAAGTTAGTTCTGTTGTCAGTGAGAATAAACTGAGGGCATATATGTCGCTGAATAAGATACTCCATCACGAACTTGCCACTGTAACTGCCCCCAAATCTCATATTGCCCTTACTTCAACCCACCATGTCTAAGGTTGATAGCCACAAGAATGTACTTACACCAGTTAGCTCCTGTTGGCAAGGGACCAACGACATCCAGGGAAACAGTATGCCAAGCAAAGTGTGGTTTACTATCTGATATGAAGTCTTATGGTGGAATGACTTCTCCACTTGGCACTGATGGCAACAGTAAATGGTTTTGAGCACATCAAAGTTCATACTTTCCCAATAGTACTGAGGGCACAACAGCTCCACTCTCTTACGCACCCTCCATATATGACTGCCTTGTGGGCGCTCATAATAATTCCCAACCAGGCTGAGGGTTTTGGAAAATTCACTGTAGAATCGCTGATCCACTTGTACAGTTCCCCATTCCATTGGAAGGTATTCACTCTCATTTTGTTAAGTGCTTTGATCACTTGGGGAGTTTCGTTGTCATATTTTCTGCAGATCATTTTGTTGAACATTATATCACTTACATCCACTGTAACTGCAATTGTTGGCAATAATGATAAACAATTGGCGTTCTGGTGTTCTACTCCAGGTTGATGAAGAATTTCGAAATTGTATGCTTGCAATTTAAGAGCCCATCAGGCCAGACGCCCTTCCGGTTCTTTCAGATTTTGTAACCAGCGTAGTGAGGCATGATCCGTTACAACTTTGAATTTCACCCCATGAAGATACACCTGTATTTGCTTATAGGCGTAGATCGCCACTAAGCACTCTCACTCAGTCACAGTATAATTGCGCTCATGGCTGTTGAAGATATGACTGCAATATGCTATGAGGTGTTCCTCTCCTTCCTCATCTTTTTGGGATAGGACTACCCCCATGGTGAAAATGGATGAATCCATCTGAATGATGAACTCTTTTTCAAAATTAGGATAGTGTAACACTGGCGTGCTGGTCAGTGCCATTCAAAGCATATCAAAAGCGCGTTGCTGTCATTTTATCCATTCAAAAGTGGTATCTTTCCTTAATAACTCGAATAGTGGGCCCTGATACAGCTGAAATTAGGGATGAAGCGCTGGTAATATCCGACCATTCCCAAAAAGACCTGTATATCCCACTTGCTGTTGGGTGGAGTCATTTTCCAAATAGCTTACACTTTGGCTGGTTGAGGTCTCAGCCCTGTGGCATCAACCACAAAACCCAGATACTCCAGCTGATCCTTAAAGAAGTGGAATTTCCAGGGCTTGATCTTGATGTTGGCCTCAACAAGCCACCAAAATACAGCTTTAAGATGATCAAGGTGTTCAGAGAAGGTTTGGGAGAAAACATCAATGTCATCAAGGTATATAAGGATGAATGACAGTTTTAGGTCCCCAAGAATAGTGTCCATTGCCCATTGAAATGTATCCGGGGATTACACAGCCCTTGTGGCATCCAGGTTGGTTGGAAAAGACCTTTGGATGTGATTACAGTGCACTTCTACTGCTCCGCCGGTGGTAACTTGATTTTCCAGTAGCCCAAGATTAGGTCCATAGCTGAGAAGAAACGAGCTCCCTCTAGATGATCTAAAGTGTCATCAATCCGTGGTAAGGGATATGAGTCCTTTTTAGTAGTGCTGTTGAGCTTTTAGTAGTCTATTACTATGCAGTTGGTGCCATCCTTCTTTTTTACAATAAATACTGGAGAAGCCCATGGACTCTTTGAAGGTTCAAGCATCCCTTGCGCTTATAGCTTATCAATTTCC
Organism: Massospora cicadina; assembly: GCA_022478985.1. Lineage (NCBI taxonomy): Eukaryota > Fungi > Entomophthoromycota > Entomophthoromycetes > Entomophthorales > Entomophthoraceae > Massospora > Massospora cicadina. The sequence continues at coordinate 57,435 of JAKSZP010009311.1, forward strand.
TCAGTCACTACTTCTTCCACCACCCTTGATCAGTGGATCGGCCTTGACCTGATGGGAGGATGATCTCCAGTGTCCAGCTTATGAACCACCCCTGCGCACATCCTAAATCTTGGTCATCGACAGCAAAAATCTCTTTATATTTTTGAAATAAAGCGATTGCCCTATCCTTCTGTGATTCCAACAGCTCCATTAATTCATCACGTGAAACAACTGCCATTACACTGAGCTGTATTGTGGAAGGCAGACCAAATTACTCCAGTGACCCAAAGTCATGAATTTAAAGAACCTCCTCAACATGGATTAAGAGTAAATATGCCACTATTTGGTGGTGGCGGATTTGCAGTGGTACCATTTGTAGATTTGCGAGCGAAACTTTGATCTCCCCCTGCCCTGGTAAAATAATACCTGGAGCCACGTGGGGCTGAAACCGTGATTGCTGATATGGCCCAATAACCTCCCCATAGAGTCCGTTTGGAATTTCAATAACCAAGTCAGTGTTCACTATAACATGATGCCCAGATGGAATAGAAATATGTCCGGCAGCTCTGAGCGGCAGCCCTTGATATTCATGAATTTTTTGAGTTAAGGGCCCAGGTTTTGCCCTATAACCGATGGTAGTGCACTGGAACTACTCCATCGCTATAAGCTTAATTAATATTCTCCATATGCACTGGGTCATTTGGTACTCCGCTAGAGGTAAAGTGGATTGGGATTCACTGACCCAATATTTCAAAAGTCTCATTTGTCATATTGATAACAGCCCCATAGTGTCACAAGAAAGCAGTTACAATTAACAGATCGTAATTGTTATTTGGTAACATTATAGCTGGAGCTACCACAACAATAGAACCAAACCTCAGCGGAAGGGCACTGTATGCACCCTCAGAGACCGTATTTTCCACTCCAAAAGTGCTGTATACCATATGGTGTTCCACATCCGGTTTTAATGCCAACCTGGCTACCAATTTGGTGAAGACTATGTTGACAGGGGCGCCAGTATCTATGATGACACAAACTTGGGTCTTAGCTACAACCAGGTCACAGTAAGTACATTCAGAGTTAGATGCATCTTGACTGTTGATAACATAGACATATAAAGAATCCCTGTTTCCAAGGAAACACGCAATCTCTTCACCAATCCTAAGGTATTGTTTTATAATAGTTTTGACTTGGAGGGCAATGCTTACTGCTTGTAAGAAAGGTGCATCTGAGGAGGGGTCTAACTTTTCAGGGGTTACTTGGTCAAACATTTGACAATCGTATGGCTCAACCTGCATCTGAGCCCCTTTTCCCAATAGCTGCTGACTGTACTTGTGTCATAACATTCACCCCAACAACCAGCTGCTGATATAAAACTGACTCATTGTGTAAGGAAACCTCCGAGGAATATTCAAATTTGGGTTCAGGTGGGATGTTTGGGTTTGGTATAGCGGAGATAGAGAGTCCCTTCTCTACTGCGCTCTGACTTTTCCCTTGCCATACTATTCCAGATATACACAAGAGACCAGTTGAATAGAGCACCATCGTGCCAAATGCCCTTGACGACTGCATTTGAAACAGCTGACCCCATAGGGCCCACATCCTTGATTAATGCGATACAATTTATGGCGAGAGTTGAGCTGGAAATGATCAGCATAAACAGGTCTAGTGCGGTAGTGGACCCAAGGATGATAAGCAGGTATGGGGTGGACGTTTAACTGCTGATGATAACTCGGTGAAATCTGAACTGGACTAATAGAGTTCCCCAAATATGACGGTTCAGCAGTTATAGCAGTAGAATTCCAGTCAGCATTAGGTGGAGGGAAGTTGGCTGATATGCGGTGCAAGAACTGAACAAGTTTAAGCAAAGGTACATCCTCATCCAAAAGTATAGCCATTACATTATGTAACTCATGGTATGGCTTTACAGCAGAAGTAATTGCAATACACACATCAGCTTTAGCTAAAATGCTGGCCCCATTTAGCACGTGAGCTTCCACTGTAAAGCGCTCAGCAAACGTGGTAAGAGTTTCATTCAGCTGAAACTTGATGGTCAAAAAATCAACCTTCCGCGGGGACATCTTTGCAGTTCCGCTGAACAACCACAGCACCGTATAATTGACTTCTTGTTATATAGGGGAACTACTTGAGGATAACAGATGACTTGGTCAGCATTTCCAACATCTAAGGAATTAATCAACAATTTTGTCTTTGTTGATCTGAGACTCCTTCAGTTGTAATCTCAAATTACTTAAAGTACCCATGAATATTCCCTTCATGATCAAATGGTGGAAACTTAGTGTAGCGGACCTCCTAAGCAGCTCATCTTGTTTTTTAAGCACAGCATCCAACGCAAGTTTTAGCTCCACATAGGCAAATGACCCAGAGAGTTGGGTAGGATATTTATCAAAACAACATCGATGCAACATTGCTGAAAAATAAGTTTTTAACATATGTAATTGATCAATGGGCCCCCTGTAGTGAGCACCACTGATATAAAATTGGCGATATTCAAGAGATACGCCGACTGATTTGCACAGGGTTCAACCCACTGAGCAAGTAGCAACAAAGATATAATGATTGTTGCCCTCGAAACAACAGAATAAACTTCCAAATAAATATGTAGCACTTTCTTTTGCAACTACTTTTACTTAATATACTTAATATTTCGGATTCTTCCTGTTCTGCTAACTCTAAACTCACTTGATAACAACCAAATTTGATCATCTCATCTTGCCTTTATTGTAGCAACTTTGGATGCTACCATTTATACAGCTTAGTAATTTAATTCGCCATATCTCAATTGGCTCCATCAATTCTTCATTTGTTAATTTCACCATCGCCTAATTTGAGGCAATTTCTCAATAACTTAATAACACCTTGTATCGAGGCATTCAATTAATCAATACTCATAGTAAACTTAATGGATCCAATCCATTCTGCCATCACAAATGAGGGCTTATTTTCCAGTCATATCAGAATCTCGACACTGGGTAATGAGGGGTACAGCCACCCTCTTCAGAACCTTTTTATTTGGAAATGAGAAGATCGCCTGATTTATGCATAGGAGACAACCCCCAGGACTTACATTACCCTTTCCTTTTTCCAAAGGAAGTGCACCACCGATGGGAAACTGCACCAGGGCCACAATTTTGTGCACTTTGGGAAATTTGATCTCTATCACAGTTGCAACTTTTTTGGGGGGTGGTTACCATTAGGATGGGATTCATGAAACGCTTTAACACTTCCATGCAGTTAGTGCAATTTTGGGCCTTAACACAACTGTTCTCATGAGCTGGATAACCTTTCCAGGCCATGAGATACTGAACAGATCTTCAGGATTTGTGGGATGCTAGGATATTTTCCACTTTGGCCTCCTCCACATTTTCAATTACAATTTACTCAGGATCCACAGGAATAGTACCCTAAACGGTGACAACTAAGAACGTGGAATACGGGGTGCTGTTTCCAAATAGCTGGTAGTTTTAACTGGAATGCACCATTGCCCAAGTCTTCCTCCACCAAATGGGGACCTAAATGCTTATTTGCAAACTTATGAGAGGGTACCTGCATTCTCAAATGATGCGTATCAATCATAACATAGAATCTCACCATTATTTCCATGACCCAGGAGTTGCTTTTAATCTGCAAACCACTTGTAGTCTTTGATAGCTTTAGTGAGGTGCTCCTGCACTAAGGATTGAGTAGACCTAATACGTTCAGCATGATCCGCAGCAGTTTGGACCTTAGGCCATAAGCAGGGTCTGACCAAAAAAAGAGGGATTATATCCTAGCATCTCTTCATAATGAGAAAACCCCGTGGAAGCGTGAATCCCATTGTTGTAGGCGAATTGAACAAGGGGAAGGTCTTCAGCTCAGGTGTCCTGTGCAGCTGCAGCATAGCAACGCAGGTACTGTTCCAAGTCTTGGTTAACTCGCTCAGTTTGTCCATCATACTTGGGATGATAAGCCATGGAGCAACATGGGAACTTTTAAAATAGATAAAAGTTCACTCCAGAACCGCGCTTTGGACTGTTAGCCATGGTCATTGATGATCTCCTGTGGGAGACTGAACTTTAAAAACACATGGCGCTCAAAGAAACGAGCAGTTTTCTCCGATGTAATTGTGAAGCACGGGGGATAAAAAGGGAAAAATTGGTGAAACTATCAACCACCACCATCACTTTCGTAAACCCATTATAGCAGGGGAGTTTGACAATAAAATCCATGGACACCAAAGTCCATGGCCCCTCCGCCTGTTCTATTGCTGTAGAAGCCTATTTCTACCAGAGTGATCTGACTTAGCCTGAGCACAAGTAATGCAATCTGCGATCCAAACTGGAACTTTCTTAGTTAAACCCGCCTAATTAAGGTCCACCTAGTCAAGTCAATGCATTTCTTATTCCTGGATGGCTGATTGTGGGCGAGTCATGATGCGCACAAGATACCTTGGCTCTGAAGAGAGGAGGAACCCAAATTCGCGACATGAAATAAATGAGGCCCTCCACCAAGGAATAAAGGGAGTGTTTATGATGTTGGAAGGATAGTTGCTCGACTAACTCACTCCTTTGGGACAGGTCATTTGGGCTGCTAAGACCTGTGTAACTAAGGGAGCGTCGGGAGCCTGGGCAACTGAAGAAACAATATGGGAAACAGTTACAGAATTTGAGTGGCGGAGATCACAGTAATGAGGACCACTTCATCTGGGTCTGAAGGGACATTGGGCCAGGTTGTGGCTAAGAAAATCAGGAAGTATGTTAAGTGCACATTTTATGAATTCATATTTGAAATTGAAACTGCACCAGTCCCAATAGGTATGAGCTTTCTGATGCGCCAATTTTTGGGGTTTACAGAAATACAAGAGATCTTGGTGATCCATGCGAACAGTTAACTCATGCTGCACACCCTGCAACAGGTACCTCCAATGAGTCAACGCCCATGCAACGGCTGCCAACTCCTTATTGTAGATGGCACAGGATTGCCTCGTGGAGGTGAATTTTTGGGAAAAATAGATGATTGGATGTTCCAAGCCGTCATGCTCTTGGAGCAGAACTACCCCTACTGCCACTGAGGAGTCATCACATGCAACAATACATGGCTTAGCAGGATCCACATATTTCAGGATGGGAGGGGATAAAAACATACTTTGATCAACTTGAACAACTGCTGGCATTCAGGCATCCAACGAAATGGCAAATTCTTGCCTGTGAAGGTGGAGAAGGGCAGCTAACTGGGAAAAGGGCGGGGAAATTTTTTTAGGAAAATAATGGTTCCCAAGAAACTCTGTAATTGTTTCTGGGTTGTTGGAGTTGTCCATTCCCAGATAAAATCCAACTTTTGGGAGGAATCATGTAGCCATCCTTAAGACTAGGTTCTCAAGAACGATAACTTACTCCTTATAGAACTTGCATTTGGAAGGCTTAATGAACAAGCCTGTCTTGTGCAAAGCAGCCATAACTGCTTCCAAGTCAAAAGCATGTTGTTTGTGAGTTGCAGAGTGAACCAAAATGTCATCAATATATGTGACTGTGCAAGTGAACCGTGGATCCTCCCAGTACACTGTCAATCATTTGGTGAAATGTAGAGGGCGCATTCTTCAGCCCAAAGGGCATTACGCAGAATTGAAAAATGCCTCACTTCATTCAGATCACGGTTAGCCATTCTTGCCCTTCCATCACCCAAATCCTTTTGAAGGCATTGACGAGATCCAGCTTAGAGAACACACGAGATCTGGCAATTGCTTGGCTGATCATCTGCTCCAGGGGCAGGGGGTAAGGATCGTAAACCATGATTTGTTTAAATGTCTGTAATCCACACAGGGACAAAGGGAATCATAGGCTTTTTTGGCGAAGATGATGGGAGATGCACTGGTGATGTCTCCTTAAACAACCAACCTTTTTTAAGCATATCATCTAACTAAATGTTAAGTCCAACCTCCTCCTCCGCTGTGTGAGGATACAACGGACATTTGATATTTACCAACTGCACCATTGTTCTAAATCTCAAGTCAAATTTAGTATGAGGAGGCAGATGATCCGCCTTTTTGGAATCAAAGATACTTTGATAGCGCATTAATTCTTTGATAACTGGACGGAAGGGCCACCGGAGAATGAGGGAAGTAATAGAACTGCAACAAAGAGTTTTCTTAATAGTTTCAACTAAGGGAAATTCACCCTCCAGTTGATCATTAAAGAATTTCAACATGTTTGTCTTTAAATGGATTCTAACATGTTGTCGGCACTACCATCCAACCCTCAAGATCACTGGAAACACCAAGTTTGTCATAGTAGAAAACCAATTGCAGAAGCTAAACTGGTGTACTGAAAAAGGTACTGGCTGACGGACTATATACGATGTCTGGGAGGCTGAAGAGGCACTATTACCAATGAACCTACGTCCACGTCCAGTTCCAGTTGTTGGGCTAACTCAACGCTCATGAAATTCCCCACAGCTCTGGTATCCGCCAAAGCCTCAAAGGAGACGTGGTGAGATCTGATACTAATCTTTATAGGTAATAAGAACAAGCAAAGTTTTGTTTATTGGTAGAATTGGCCGTTTCTGTTGCAACTGAATAAATGGCAGGTAAATTGGAGGGAAGATCGGGGGCCTTTTCTGGAGTAAGTTTGGGAAGAACAAGGGATTGGGAACTGGCTTCCTCCATATGGGCTTTTATTGATTCATTTATAGGTGAGCCGGGATAATCTAACACCGATGCAGAAGTATTGACAGGCTTTGATGCTGGATTAACACTGTTTTAATGGTAAAGGCTGCATTCAAGTCGTCGTTGGGTAGTCCTATCCTAAAAATCCTCCTTGATAGTAGGAAGTATGGCGTGGGGTGGGTTTGTAGTGGTCGCAGTATTACACATTTGATCTACCATTCCTTTCAAGATGGACCAAACCTCATGATGTGCAGAAACTGAATCCAAACCTGATTAAAGATTTCCTGAAGCATATCATTAGAGGGGTCCAGTGCGGGAGCCTGTTCATAAGGTAGAGACCAAAGAAACCAAGCTGGGGGCTTAGGCAATAATAGAGAGTAATTGTAATAAACGGTCTAAGCATGACACAGGGGGTTTCAGGGAAGCCGACACAATGGCAATCAGCGAGGTGGGACCCTCCACTTGTGAGGAAGAACGCAGAAGGCCTCATACCCACTGATGGGCATCCCCTTCTACAGTATCCAAAAAAGCGATACCTTTTTGGGCGTGGGATAATTCAGCGGCATTGTTAAGGGCAATTGAAGAACGCATTTGCACCTCAGTAAGAGCGTCAAGAACCTGATTACAATATCTTTGGATGGAACATGTGAACTATCTTCCTAACTATTAGGCGGGGGAGTTGTAGTAATGCACGAGGTTTTGCTGGCCTGAAGAACCTTCTCCAAGGTAAAGCGGAAACTACTCTCCAAATTGGCAAGTGACCAAACAAACAACAAAAAGCAGACTACTGATTGCACGTTCATTTGGTAGAGGGTAACCACTGCAGCGCCCACCTCGAAGAGCAGGGCGGAAGTGGCTGGAAACAATGGTTGGTCAATTATGTCATGAAAATGGCATATGAAGTTTAGACTGGCCTGCCAGTCGGGATTTGTAAGCACTTAAAAAGCAAGCCAGAATGACAGAGGCATTTCCAAATGTACAATATTGTATGGAGCTGCAAATGGGGAAATGATAAATTGTTGGTGTAGGGCAATTGTGAATAGCAATTCAAAAATGAACCTCAATGGAGACAAACCCAGACACTGGGGATCTCGCTGCAGGGGATGGTACCACATTATAGTTTCTACAAGATCACCGGTGGGTGGGTTCAATATAACTGAGGAGACAAGGGGGCGGATCCTTGCTTGGAAATGGTGGATGTAAGGCCTCAAGTTCCCAGTATATTTGTCACGAATCTATATGACTGGATGACAAGCCACCATTATGACCAAGTGAATCATTGGAAGAATTCCGCCGAAGGTTTAATGGACAGTATCCACTGAGGATGTTTCAGAGCTATAAGTAATTGATCGCCTTAGGATGAGGCAATAACAGGTCATAATAGATCGTATTAGATTGCCTTCTAAATAGAGCGATTAGGTGATGTCAACATTTGACAAAAGATAAATTGGATCGCCTAAAATCAGGTCAAAAAGAATTGAACAACAAGCCAAAATCAATGAGAATACGGCGGAACGAAATAACTAAGCAAAAGAGTTAGTACTGATGGGGGTGGTGGGGATATCAGTGAAATGAGGGGATTGACATAGGAGGTTTTTTGAGAAAAAGATGAAGAAGATAGGAGAAAAGAGGGAGCGGACTAGAAGAAGATTCGCCGCTTTATTATATTAAAAAAAAAGTGTCTTGGGAGAATTGCTCCCGTTTTATTATATATCTGATTTTTTACAAGTGGTTTAAGGAACTGGCTATCGTCATATCATCCATTCCAATTGTTCAATGGCCATAGCTTTTAATTCCGTACCGATCACTTTGGTTACTACAATTTTATTTTGAACAGCATTTTTGATAATCACACAGGAGAGATGGGCGATTTTAATAATAAATCTAATACAACTTGGGCGGCATCTCATCAAGAGGTGCGCAAAACGGTGCACCCAATGGCAAGAAACGCCCTGAAGGGGTACCAGGAACTCAAGCTGCCAAGAAACCATGAATTCAGACACCATCTGGGCTTATGGTGTTTATTATACAACAAGATCAAAACATGTACATCAATGTAACCAACCCCTTTAAAGGTGCAACATGGGCTCCGACTCTTCCTTGGGGATGAGTCCTCAACCCTGTAAGAGAAAACATGCGAGGCACAGCCCTCCCTTTTCCCTCACGCGGTATATGTCGCCACCAACAACATGGGCCATGGCTGGATCAATATTGGTTTGAAACAGCCGAAGTAGCAGATGCCGCAGCAAAAGTCTGCATCAAAATTGCCCTTACCAAGGGCAAAAAATAGTGCGCACTGTACGCACCAGATGGAACAAAGTGAAAACTTTGTTCATCTCATTCAACTTGCTCCATACCAACCTTCCTCATAAGGTAATCAAGGAGGAGCTCCGCAAAGGGCTCGTACCTATGGAGAAATTATGCAACTCAAATTTCAACAATTTCGCCTAATGCCAAGCCTGTGCACAGACAAAGCTATCGCCATGATCAACCCATTCCCCGAAGTGGAAGATGACTTATCAAGAATCCCCAACACAGCAGAGTTTCACTTCTTGGATGGGGGACAGTCATCCGCATTCCAAGTTACACCAGAATGCACACCGCCTATATGCAACCACTGCAGTTCATTGGGACACAATAAACATGCATGTCATATGAAGGAGGGCTTAATGGAAGCAGACTACTGTGAGGAAGCCATGGATGAAAGTAACAAAAATCTCGCCAGAATGACCAATAACCACCACCCATTCCACTGGGGTGAAGATGGACTTTACTCCATCGTGGACCCAGTTACACATAAACAACGCAAAGCAGCTCAAAAATCCCGCAAGCGGGCAGTGGCCAAGGCAGCAGCAAATGTGGAATTATCCATTGACCCCATACAAATTCAAGAGGACAATTTGGATATATACTGAGCCAACCATACAGAACAATATGCCCAGATTAGAAATTTTCACAGCAACTTGACTGAGTCACCAAGCAACATCAATCATGCACACTTTGAGGAACAATTCAGCTGCAATATGGGCGAAAACGCGGTGCACAATTCTCCAAATTTGAACCCCAAAATTAAAGAACCCTAATCAGCACCCCGCATTGAACCATCATGAGACACATGTGGGAAAAGATAATGCAAATTCAAAAAACCACAATTCCCGTGAAAAATAGGGTCAGATCAAGGGAACTGACATTGTCACTGAGAGAGTTGGAGTACAGATGCAGAGCATGGCCAAAATGAGCCACGGTGGGTTAGGGATAGAGGGCCCTCTTAACCACTCCTGAGGCGCTGCAGGCACCTCAGTATCAATAGGGACACTAAACATCGCGGGAGCCAGGGCTCAAACATCCCAAGCCAAAAAGCTGGAATCCTGCAAAAACCCCTTGTAGATATCTTGGCCATCCAAGAAACCCACTTTCTGCAAGGGGAAGAAGGATTTGGTCAGCCAGGGTCTCACCATCACAATATGGTAAGGATGGCTCACTGTGGGGTGATCATCTGAAATAACAAAAAATTAAAAATTACAAACTCCTTGTCATACCTTCATGGCCGCGTCCTGGTAGCAACAATCACATGCCAAGAGGAAACAATCTTGATAGCATGCATCTATGCACCATTCACTGCAGCAGAGAGAAATCAATTTCTCAAAACCATTCCAACACTCACCCTCCCACCAGATACCATCCTGTTGGGTGACCTTAACTGCTGGTATAACTGACACGGACTGATGGCTGAACCCCAGGAGATACCCACCGGGACATCGAATTCCGCACAATGAAGGCATCCCTTGGCCTACAGGATGCATTCCCCCAGATCACCACTCCTTCCCCACATGACATGGCCCAACATACGTGAGGGAGTGCTCATATCAATGAGCTGCATCGATCACATCTTCGTTCTGCAAACCCAACGATCAAAAATTTCCAAATTTACAACAAAAAAAGTCAAATTTTCTGACCACCAACCTGTTTTGGTGCAGTTATTGCCAACCCAAACCCACACACAGGTGTCGCCCTGGAGAAAGCTACACCTAGAAAACATAAAATTACCCAAAATATCTAACTGGGTTGAACATGAGGCCACAAACCAAGATTTCACAGCCCCATTCACATAGGATCCCATTGTAACATGGGCAAATTTCGAAAAGGAACTAATCAACAAAACGTGACATCTCACATCACATAAGTACACCGCTGATACAGCCACAATCAGGCATGCCTTGGCGGAACTGGACCGCCTCGAGCTTAACATCCTGAGATCTGGTTATGGCCCTAACTGGGGATGCAAATGGGCAGAAATATCCGCCTGACTAAACACCCTCATCTTCAAGCACCAACACATAATCAAATTATCAAACAAAGATAAGTTCATAAAGGAAGGCGAAACATGTTTGACATATTTCTTCCGCCAATTCCACTCCTGCAGCAACCAGCCCACATTCACACAGGTCCACAAGACTGACGGCACCGTGGCAACTGACCCTGAGGAGGTCAAGGCGGAAGTACACCACTGTTACACTGAATTATACCGCGATACACTGACAGACTCACAAAAAATCACAAAATTTATACAAACCGCAGGAATACAAAGCACACCGCTGAACTACAATATTCTAAATCTAATCACATGGGAGGAGCTTTGGGATACAATCCGCGGTGCACCACGTAGGAAATGCCCAGGGCCTGATGGTATACCCTACAAATTTTACAAAAAATATTTTCGGCAAATTGCCCCCCTCCCATTTGCGTCTATGAACCAGTGCTTGCTGGAAACACGCCTCCTACCTGGTGGCCATGAATCATATGTCATAACCTTGTATAAAAAGGGTGACAAATTGGACCTGGCCAACAGGCGTCTAATCGCACTCTCTAATATTGACACAAAAATTCTAACAAAAATTTTAGCAGCCAGATTAGGCGCAATTGCCTCTGACGTCCTGTCACCCAACCAGTTTGGGGTTATACCAGGGCGCTCAATATGGAACAACATACACCCTGTTGCAAACATATGTCAATCCAAAGCAACTGTAGCTCTGGTTTTATTAGACCAGGAAAAGGCATACAACCGCGTTAGTTGGCCATACCTAAAGGAAGGCCTACACGCTTTCAAACTCCCACCCAGAATCATAAACTGGGAGATGTTCCTTAAAGAATCTGCAACCATGGCTGTATGCGGCCCTGGCTTCCTAAATAACAAGATCACACCACATAGAGGGCTCAAACAAGGGAACCCCTCAGCCCACTGCTGTATAATTTCAGTTTCAATCCACTCCTCCGCATAACTGACTCACACCTCATGGGCATAACTGCACAAGGCCAGACAACAGTCAAGATACTGGCCTTTGCGGATGACTGCGTGGCAGGTATAGCTAACAACAATGATGCCCACAGCTGGAACGCACCCTAGAGGAGTACTCCATGGTGAGAAACGCATCACTCAACAAAAGGAAAACAGAAATCATTCTCTTAGGTAAGTACACTAACAATTGGGCTACAACACCAGAACCTAGTACCCCCATATGAAGGAAAAACTTACTCATCTTACCTTTCGCATCACCTCCCACCACCACTCCTGTCCGCCACCTTGGGATATGGCTGGAAACAGGGAAATATGCCAATGTGACAATGGAAAGCAACCTACTACAGAGGGTATCCAACTGCTTTTCGCCTCCCTTGAGGGAAGATCCCCAGGACTGATGGGGTGAGTAACAGTTGCTAACTCACTCATCCTCCCAATACTATGGTACCCTGCCCACGCGATTGCCTTCTCACCCACCTTTATAACTTTAATCCGCGCGCTCATCCAGGGCTGGCTGTGGCCTAGATCCCATCCTCCTATACGGATGGAAACACTCTTTGGCCCACGCTCAAGCGGAGGCAAGGGACTAATAGATTTTGAGAGCCACGCCAACCGCATCCTGGGTACCTGGATAAAGGAAGCTTTTTCCCCAGACCTCCAGCAACAACATTGGTCCAGGACAGCGAGGACGAACTTCGCACAGGCGCTCAAATTAACCAACCCACATAGCCCACCCAGACTACTATCATACCTTGCTAAACACCCTACCGCAACAGGCCCACATGGAACCCCCCTCACTTCAAATGCATCCTCTGAACCATCCGCTGCATGGGATGGACCGTAGAGAACACTGGCACTGTGCAGGAAAGGGGAAGACCCAGCACCACTTCAAATAAAAAATCCAGATAACCACCCCCAGAGAGACATGCTTGCTACGACCCCAACCATTGCTAGAATCGAATACCTAGATGCGTTGGACATATTCTATAACTTAACCACACAGAAGACAGTGTGGAGAATGACGCACCACCCACTCCTACAGCCAAGGGTAAGAACCAACGCCTGGCGCTGTCTGAGAAGGGCCTATAGGACAGCGGACTGCTCCAATTCCCTCCACGCAACCTGCGCAGTATGTGGCGGGGAGGGTTCCCTATATCACCGCATAGAAACATGCCCCCCAACCAAAGCCATATGGCAGGAAGTCGTGCGCCTGCTTAAGCTCCAAAACGAGCAGGAATTTTCTATATCAAAGAGCCTCCTCGCGCTCCAGATCGAATCACCAATCCCATTTACCCTCTGCTCCCTTATTATACCCATTGCAATGTGGAAAATCCACACCATTGCCTTAGATGTGTTCAAGGGCACGGTAACCATCCATGGGGTTATCAACAGGTTCCACGTCTACTTATTGGAGCTTACAAGCCTGGCTCTATGGATATATGGGGCCAAGGCAACATGCGCTCATAGAATCGTAGTTCCCACTTTGGTTCCTCAGCAGACCCCTTTCTTCACACCTACTCCATAGTTGGGGAAACCCCCTCAGAGTAGCGCACCAACTCCCCCCATACCTGGCAGTCCCGCTGGCAACAGGGGTAACCTGAGTACCCCGGGTTGCCCAATTTTTTTATGTCTTTGTTTTCCACACATACTCGGTAATGCCTGTCCCCTAGTCGGCTTGCCTTAGTTAAACAAAATAAAAATTAAATAATGGCCTTAACCCAGTGCAAAAACCCTTCAGTGGATATATACAATATCACCAAGATTCTACAGTAGGGCTCACTACAGGGGGCCCATTGACCAATAACAATACAATGCAAACTCAGTCGCTGGCTATGTCGCATCCAGGTTGCTTTGGTAAGGAATCTACATGACATTCTGGGCCCGTTGCATATTAGAGTTGAGACTCGCTTTAGATACTGTGCTCAAAAGGCTAGATGAGTTGCTTCAGAAGGTTTACAATGATAAGTTGCCGCTATTTAATTATTAAGGAAATTATTATGGTTTCTTTCAATGATTTGAGTTTGCAACTGAAGGAACTCCAGATTAGCGGAGGGCGAAATTATTGCTCTCCTCCTTTGATGTCAGGAGTACTGATCAAGTTGTGTGTTACCTTTCAGACAGTTCCGTTTCATACCAAGAAGTTAAGGAGACGGTGCTGCAGTTGTTTGGCAGAACCACAAAAATGTCACAGCAGGAAGCCGAGTCCTTGACCATTGGGTTTCAGCGAAATGAGACCCTCACCGCATTTGCTAAACAATTTATGATGGTAGCACACATGCTGATTGGGGCAGGGATTTTATTTGAAGTTGATGTGTGTATTTCAATGGTTTCAGAGGTGAAGCCATACCCTAAACTTTACAATGTCATGGCCCTGTTTGTGGAGGATGATGTACCTCTTCTTAAACTTGTTCAGTTTGTACATTGCCTATCTGTAACTTTCCCTCCACCCAATACCCAACAGATCCACACTGTTGCTGTTATTAACCCTGATTATGTGGGGGAGTCAACCGGTTGGTGCGGGTTCTGTCAGGTTACTTACAGCAGTACAATGGTCATTCCCTAGCTACCACTTGACATCTGACCAACTACCACTTTGGCCCTAAATATGCTGATCGGCGGCAATCATTCTACCAATGGGGGTCCAGTTATGCCAATTCTTTTCAGAACCACCTACCAAGTGGATCAACTTATATTAAGCACAGCCGTAGGTCCTATGGAGTAAGTTGTTTTAATTGCGGTTGCACTGGGCACATGGGATAATGGTGCCCCAATTGACAGATCCCTCCCATACAACGTGAACAAGGCTATCAGGGAAAAGTCAGAACGGAGTAGAGATGGGACTCTCTACTTCCGCTTTCTTGAATTCAAACGTCCCACCTGAATCTACTGTGTTAATTGTAGCAGAAGCCTCTCAGTATGATAATACATTCCTCTACCAAAAGCCAGTTGGGGGAGTAAATGTGCTGACCCAAGCACAAGTTGAAGAAATGGCGGACAAAGAATCTCCAGATTGACTGAAGCTTTATGCTTGTCAAATATTCGACCAAAGTCCATCAGACCAGTTAGAACCATTCGCAGATTCTTTGTCCCTGAGAGGAGTAGATGTCACCCTTCCAGTGAACGCTATTGTAAAATGATATCCTAAAAATGGTGTGGGTATTATAATTTTCCTGCGAAAACATGAATCACTGAACGTACACGTAGTCTATGGCCAGCATTCATCTTACTCAGAATGCACTTACTGTGACATTGTGGTAGCTAAAACTTGGGTACACACTATAATTAACATGGGTGCTCCTGTTTATATTGTCTCCACTAAATTGGTGGAAAAGTTGTTATTAAAACCTGACATAGACCACCGGATGGTGTATGGGACTGCAGGAGTGAAGCCACAGTCTCTGAGGGAGCGTATAGCGCGCTTCCCTTGCAGTTTGGATCCATTGTTGTTGTGGCTCCAGCAGTGGTATTGCCAAATAGTAACTTTGATCTGTTGATTGGGACTGCTTTTATGCGACACTTTAGGGCTGTCATTGACATGATGGAAGAGACCCTAGCCATTTTGGGACAGCGGATCCCAATTTACTTCACCTCTAGCGGAGTGCCAAAGGGCTCAGGGCGTATGGGACAGAGCAACCTTGCCTAAAGCGATGGAATTTCAAGTGCACTATCATTGATTAAAAGGGGAAACTTGGGACCTCCCCCATCAGATATACGGATATCAAGGGCTACCGCTTAGAGCTACTGGAGCTATATCCATTCCCTCTGGACATCAAGTAATAGTAGACACTGAGTTAGAGGTGGAAGTGCCAGCTGGGCTCTATTGGTAGATTATTAGGCCTTTTCAGCATCACGGCTTGAGCCCCACATGGCTCCAGACATCATACTTCTGGGCCATAGAGATCAAATATTGATAGAAAATCTTCAGAACAGATCAATTTGAATCCACTAGCATCAGATTATAGCGTATTTACATCTGAACCCGGTTGAGAAGATCAACTAGGTTCATGAGTTCAGTTCTCTGGATGAATTTGGTCTGCCCATTGAACCGCATCACAGTGTAATGGCGGTTGTGCCACGGGAGAATTTAATGGGGTTATCAAAAGACCAGAAGGATCAGGCGGAAGCTTTATTTAAAAAATATAAAGAGATTTTTGCAGTTGTAATCATGATTTTGGGTGCGCTTGGGGGCTGTTCATCAGCTGGACACTGGGGATCATCCCCCCATCAGGTCGCGACCAATCCGCTGATCAAGGGCAGCTGAAGGAGTCGTCATCAAGTAGATTGTAAAGCTGATAGAGTAGGGAATGCTCAAACCTTATAAGAGTCCGTGGGCTTCTCCTGTCCTAATTGTTAAAAAGAAGGACGGCACTAACTGTGTAGTAATTTAATATCGGAGGCTCAATAGTATCACCAAAAAAGATTTATACCCTCTACTGCGGAATGATGATGCGCTGGATTGGTTAGGTGGAGCCCGCTACTTCTCAGCAATGGATTTGATATCCAGCTATTGGCAAATTGAGTTGCCCATGGCAGAACAAGAAAAATGCGCTGTAATCACATCAAAAAATCTTTCCCAACTAACTCACATTTTGCAAGGGCTACGTAATGCCCCAGCTACGTTTTAACGAGCAATGGACACTATACTGGGTGATCTGAGGCTGTCGTCCATTCTTGTGTATCTTGACAATATTAACATTTTCTCTCGCACGTTCAATGAGCACCTTACCCATTTAGAAGAGGTATTTCGCTGACTGTCTGAGGCAAATATTAAAATCAAGCCTCAGAAATGCCACTTCTTCAAGGATCAGCTTGAGTACTTTGGGCGTGTTGTGGATGTAACTGGTCTAAGACCTCAACCAGCCAAGGTAGAGGCTATACAGAAGATGTTTAAGCCAGTTTTTAAGTGGGACATTCAGGTGTTTTTAAGGATAGTAGTTTATTAACAATGATTCATACCCAATTTCAGTTATATTGGAGGTCCACTGTCTGAACTACTAAAAAAGGATGCTGTGTTTAAATGGACGGAATGACGCCAATGCGCCTTTGATACACTCCAAATGACATTAATTATTGTGCCCATGTTGTGCTACCCTAATTTCGACAAGGAATTTGTAGTGCAGATGGATGCGTCACTTTCCACTGTTGGGGCAGTGCTGTCTCAGAAGGACGATGAGGTGGAGGAGCACCCCATGGCGTACTGTAGCTGTAGCTTGAATTACCATAAACAGAATTACACTGTAACTGAGTGGGAATACTTAGCGGTGATTTATGCATATAAGCAGTTTTGAGTCTACTTTCATGGAGTACAGTTTAAGGTTGTAACGGTTCATGCATTGTTGCACTGGTTGCAGAGTTTAAGAGAACCTGAGGGGCGGCTGGTTTGATGGGTTCTTAAGATGAAAGCTTATGACTTTAAAGTTCTTCACCAACCAGGAGCAAAACACCAAAACGCCGATTGCTTATCATGATTGACAACAATTGCAGTTATGGCTGATTTAAGTGACATAATTTTTGACAAAATGCTCAGCGAAAAGTATGATGATGAAATTCCTCAAGTTATCAAGTTATTAGATGAACTCAGGACCAATATGTTCCTAAAAAGGGGAATTTTATAAGCATATAGGGGACATTACCATAAATATCCCAAGACCTTCCACACGCCCAAATATTATTATGAGCGCACACCGAGAAGTTAGCCATGGTAGAGTCCAGAAAACTCTTGAATTGTTGAGGCTGCGGTATTATTGAGAAAGCATGCAATTTGATGTGCTTTAGACCCTAGCTTGCTGCCACCAGTGCCAGGTGGAGAAGCCGTTCTGCTAGAAGACCTCATACCAGTTAGTAAAACCTCACTTTGCTTGGCATACAGTCTCTATTGATGTCATGGGACCTCTGCTGACCGCAGCTAACTGGTCTAAGTATATCCTGGTGGTAATTGACCTCTTGACCAGATGGGTTGAGGCGCGAGCCATTTGGGATCTGGGGGCAGTTACTGTGGCTAAGTTCATAATGGAATGCATCATACAGCGTCACGGCTGGCCAAAGTTTATCCTTACTGACAATGGAACCAACTTCACCTCTCAAATTTTACCCAAGCTCAACAAATTTATGGCCATCCTCGGGGTCCTAAAACCCTGTATCACTCTGAGTCCAACGGAATGGTTGAATGGGTTAACAGGATTTATTGAATATACTATAAAAGTTGGTTACAAATAGACCCTCCAATTGGAGTACCCTTCTTTCTACCGCAGTGTTCGCCTACAATATTAGCTACTATTCTGCCACGGGAAAAAGCCCCTTCCAATTGCTTTATGGACGGCACCCCGCTCTGCCTGCGCTGCTATATTCCTATGTAGAGGAAACCAGTGGAATGGATCTGCAATGCTATTTATCCACCCTTACAAATATGTTAATTAAATTAAAAACTGAATCATACTTGTTCAGCTTAGCCAAGAAATCAAAAATAAGGCTGCCAATCAAGTTCGGCGAAGTGGTCTAGCACAGTTCAAAGATGGAGATATGGTGCTATTCCACAATCAGCATGGGTTTGGGTGGAAGCACAAGCTCACAAATATTTGGATTGGGACATTTGATATAGTAGAAAAAATGGGAGTTGACGCTTATACTATCCAGGATCCTGTGAGAAGTCAGATTATAAATTGGGTGCACACAAAATTTCTTCGGTCATATAAGCAGTAATATAGCCTCTCTAAAAATGAAAAAATGTGTAAAAGCTGATGTTGATGAATTTATTGTAGAAAGAATCTCATGTGAGTTCATTGCATTTAATTGGGGTTGTTACTTCTGGTCTTTCGCTTTGCTGTCGTCATCTACCTGTCTTTTTTTAGCTTTTTGCGATGTTCCTTTTGTTTTGATCAACAGGACCTTTGTTTCTTCTTCCACTGCTTCAAGAGTGCCATGGTTTCTATGGGTTTGTATGGGGTTGGGGTGGAGGTGAAGGCTGCTGAGGTGAGAGCGAGGGGGCTAATGTCCACTTCAGGGCCACTGCGCTAGTTCAAGGAGGGGAGGCCAGATCAACAGTACGGAAGAAAAAGATAGACTGGGGTTCAATGGTAACAGGCGAGGTGGTGAGAGCTTGTCTGGGTGATTGAGTTGAAACCATTCTTGCCCCACTAGGAGCAAAGCTTGCAACCACATGCGTTGATGATCCTGGAAAATCAACAAGTATGCCAACAGAGGGGGTCAGAGTCATAAGGGATGGTGAGTAAGCAGGTGAGTTCTGGCTCGAGGGGATAAGGCTGCGCCCAGCGCCAGGCAATCTACAATGAAGTCCTCCATGCTTGAATATGCTATTGGAAAAGGAGCAGTTGTGGTGAATGCCGCTCGCAGGGACCACTTGAGGGCTGTCTGGGGAAGCTCTATTCCTGAACCTAAAGCAGTTGCAGGATGGAAAATTAAGTTACCTAAGAGCGCTATGATGGGAAGGTATTTTGATGGATGGTCGGCGCTGAGGGAAGTAAATGCTGCAGTGACCCCAGAGCAAAGGCGAGCTAACCAGTTGTTGTTGAAGTTTACCCCCAAGGACAAGAAGTGGTTAGGAGCACGGGGAAAGGACCCTGACCAGCTGTCTATCACCCACTGCACGAAGCACAGCATCCGCTGGACAGACAGGACTATGGGATGAGGCTCAGCAGGAGACAGAAGCACTATGTGACTAAAGCCACTCGCCAGGAGCTGGGCCACTTCATTATATGAAGGCCCTCGGGTCCGCTCCCCTCCCCAGCATAGCTGAGCCCTATGTCCCTGAAGGGGGCGCGCCAGGAAGCCAAATGTCTGACAAATTTGGGAAGAAGCTCTTCCTGGGTTAGCACAGTTGTGAGGTCTACATCCGCTTCATCCATATCAGCCAGGGAAAAAGGAAACTAGGGAATAGGGATGTGGCTTGTGTCAGGTAACTCTGCGTTAAGCCACAGATGGTAGAAAAAAGTGAACCCACAGACTTGCGGCTGTTGGCGCATGATGGTTCTCATGGCGTTTTAGGAAAAAGAGACGCACAGTTTATGTCCAGTCAAAGTGGGGGGGGGTAATGTTGCAAATCTATATGACTGGACGACAAGCCACCATTATGACCAAGTGAATCATTGGAGGAATTCCGCCAAAGGTTCAATGGACAGAATCCGCCGAGGATGTTTCAGAGCTATTAGTAATTGATCGCTTTAAGATGAGGCGAAAATGGTCATAATGGGTAATATCAGATTGCCTTCAGAATAGGGAGATAAGGCGATGTCAACATTTGACAAAAGATAAATGGGATCGCCTTGAATCAGGGCGATAAAGAATTGAAGAACAACAAGCCAAAATCAATGAGAATATAATAGAATGAATAAACTTAGCAAAAGAGTTGGTACCAATGGGGGTGGCGGGGATATCAGAAAAATGAGGGGATTGACATAGGAGGTCCTTTGAGAAAAAGAGGAAGAAGATAGGAAGAAAGAGTGAGCGGACTAGAAGAAGATCCGCCACTTTATTATATTAAAAATAAATGAAGTGTCTTGGGAAAATTGCTCCCATTTTTTTATATAACTGATTGTTTACAAGTGGTTTGAGGAACTGGTGATCGTCATTTTGTCCATTCCAATTGTTCAATGGCTGTATCCTGGTGCTAAAAACCCTTCAGTAGATATATACAGAAACACAAAGATTCTACAATATCAATGGTGTTATTCGAAATAAAGGGGTTGAATTTCCAGAATTATCTGGCTTGCTAGATCTGGTTGACAATAGTGGGGCCAAAGTAACCATCAGTACAGGTAAGGTCATCTGGTATAGGGACCAACAGGCCACCAGTGAAATGCCATTCAGGACTTCAGCAAGAAGGATATCAATAAAGTAAAATTGGTAGTTTAGGGCAGAAATTTTATTGAAGGAAAATGAAGAAAATTGATCAACAATTTTCTCAGTGCAATGCAACTGATTAAATAGTGGTCAATTGATGTGGGAACAAGTAGGGATCGGGATCCTCAAATTTGACCTAACTGGTGAGTTATTTGGTGATGGGGCAGATAAACTCAATAGGAACTGACAGAAAAATAATTCAGCGAAAGGCCGAGTCACTGTCAGTTTGACCTTAAACGCCTGAACTGAGGCTCAACTGCATTTCTGACAGTTGGAAAGATGGCGTATGGCCCAACAAGCAATGGGAATCCCCCAGGGCCACCCCACGTAGGGGAAGTCCCAATTGGTTTGGAATGGTTTCAGGATGCCCAACCCACCCATGCCTGGTCACTGGACTGTCTATTTGGTCAAAAGCGTTGCATCAGATGCAACTCCTAATTTGCCAGGTGGGAGCGTTATACTATCATTAATGATGTCCTATGCTACTACCTGCACGTTGGGGATCATCCCCAATGATTTTGAGAGGGGGTTAGCTTTGATGATTGCACTGCTGGCTAATTGAAACTGTCAGCAATTCTGGCCAGTAGTTCAATCTTCATCCCCTTTTGACTATATGGATTCCGATCATTGGGCTTGTTTCCAATCATTTTCAGACCAATCAACTTCAATTTGGTGATCTCTGAGCAGATTTCTCTAATATGGCGGATGAGTTTGGCCAAGGTGAGCGTGGGTACTGGGGGAGGGATCCAAAGAGGGAGAGCTGTTACCCAGTGCTCGTCTACCACATGGGTGAGGTCATCCTGGTAACAAGGGGTACAGCCACCCTCTTTTAAATATTTTTACTTGGAAATGGGAAGAATGCCCAATCTATGCACAGGGGATGTTCCCCGGGACTTACAGAGATGGCATGTCACAGAAATTTCAATTTTTTCTGGAGGAAGGTGCACTTAGATGGTTTTAACTTGAGGGTGCATTCACGTAAGCATTGATATACCTCCATCAGGTGATTAAAATGTTAAGTGAAGGTTTTTGAAACCTTGATATTATTAAGATAGAAGATTCCACAACTTAATTTTAGATTCTGCAAGATTTGGTCCATGGCGCTCTAGAAAATTGAAGGTGCGTTGCACAACTTTTGAGGTAATTGGGTGGGTTGGAAGAGACCCTCACTGCAAATAAGAGCACATTTTCCTGGTCATGGGGGAAAAGGTCCATTTTCCAATAGCTGCTAGCAAAGTCATCGCAGAGAAGTTAGATATGGAGAGTTGTGCCAGGGCGTTGTAAATGCGGTGGATAGGATAAATAACCTTTCTCATGAGGTAAAAATACTTGCGATAGTATATGGCTAACTGATGACCTCCGTTCTTATTTTTAATTAGCAAAAAAGGTAAGACCAAGGGCTTTGTGAAGGAACTAATAACCCCGCGTCTAACAATTGCTTGAGCTTAGTCCACATATGCTGTTCTTCCACCTTGGATTTATGATAAGGTTTTACTAAATGGGGTGGGCATCCCCACGTTAATAGAGTGGCTCCAGTACTTCATATGCCCATAGTCGTTTTCTGATTTTGAGAATATGTCTCTATAACCTTCTAGTAAAGTATGTAATTTTTTAGCTCCTCTGGGGTCAGCTCATCTGAGATATGTAAATTTAATAAGGCACATAACAGTTTATCTTTGGGCAAGCCCATATCCATCATAAAGCCAATGAAGTGAATACGCTCATTGTCCTCTATGGGGACTAACAAGCCTCTGCTAAAACTTCTGGTTTTTTCTTAAATTGATGTCCTTGCTAGAGAGGTTCCCCAACAGAAGGTAATAGACCTCTGGTAGGCTGGATTGAGAACTCCAGGAAACTTAAGGCTCTAAGGGGCTAACGCCCTTAAGACTTATGATATGCAACAAGCAGTGGTGTAAGCTTCAGAATGTGATTTTTGTGTCAACCACTCGTAATTCACCAGCCTTAATCACTACCTCGGCTGAAGCATAGAAAGGAATACCGTCCTTAGCATCCATTGAACCGAAAATTTTTTTGTATTGCACCCAGAAGTGGTATAATGCAAATGCAAAGCAGAAAATTGGTATTCAACCAGGAAAAAATATTTGTTTTTTCATTTAACTGAGGTAAGCTGACCAGGGGATGGACATTACTGAACTAAAACTAAAAAACCTAATAAAAATTAACGATTCAAACAAAACGCCCAAAATGGATGGATTGATTGAATCATACCTAACAAATATCCAACCAGGTGGGCAGCGAATACTGCTATCCCTCCATGGTGGATGGGGAGGGAGGATCGGGGGGCTTGTCTTTGGCCGCATCCATCTCATTCCAGAGTAGGGTGCGTGTTAAGGCAGATAGTAAGGGTGTGGGGGCATTGGCGGCATGGGGTTCAATATCCTTTTTTTTAGTACTAGATGGTCCTGGGGTTCAATATCCTTGATGACTGGAATTTCTGAATAGTTGCCAGCCATCATTATACCAACGATGTATTTGCCCAAAGCGTCTTCAGCTTTGAAGCAGGCGTCTGGGTATTTAATGAATGTGGCAAATTTGGTTTGTATTATTTTTGCTTTTGGATTCCGTGCTACTGTTACCACATTCTGGATGGCTTCAGTGACGTTTTTGTGTAAAGTTTTCATGTTGATCTTACTTTGTGGAGTAAGATTTTTGGGGATGATGGGAGGTGGAATTCCTCCTGCGAGCGCAGACACAGATTTGGTGGCAGCTTTGCAAAGTGGACGGCAATCTGGTGTGGCGGCTGCTTCTACTGGAAGCTGGTGGTCACTGTAGAATGGTTTGACGTTAGGTTGTGGGACATATTTCTGAGGCGGAAATTTTGCATCCCATTCTGCGTTACAGAGCTGCTCGAGTTGCAGCATTGGTTCTTCAATGACATTACCTAATTTGTCAATTTCATCCAATAATTCCCATGGGTTTTGGTTGAATTGGATTAAAGAATCAGCATACGGTTGAGATTTGTTTGATTAATTTGTGGATGCATGGGATTGAAAGGATCCAATCTGATGTTTGGTTGGATGAATTATTTATGGAATTGGGGGCAAGGTGGGTGCTGATTGGTGGCTATAAGTGCATTTGCAGCCTCAGGCATTGGAGGAGGGGAAGGTAGGGACGTACCCCTTGTCAGAGTTGGCGCAGGGTGGGCGGCGGATTGGTGGGCGTTAGGCAAACTTTTAGCACAAGCAGGAGTTTCTTTGTATAAGCATTTGTGTTTTTAGTGATCTAACTCAAAACAGGATGGACAAATCGTCCATCCGCCCTCAATGCGGGCCCAGGAACGGATGGTCAGGGGTAGATGGGATGGTGGCATGAGGGGGAATTGCCAAAGAAAATTTTTGTAAATTCAGGGCTGATCATGGCATATGCCTGAGGCCCAGCGAGGTGTGTGGCCCATTTGGGACCACAAATTGTAAGATGGGGTTGGCGCTGTAGGCTGCCAAGCCTTCCATCAGCTCCTTGTGGAGCACTTCGGGGGGGATATGGGTGGGCAAACCAGAGAACTGGAAAACCAAGGTTGTGTCTTTTGGGAGCCAGGTCGAGTTGTTGGAAGTGGAATATTATTGAATATTAGTGGCACCATTGCCGCAGTGGCTGCATCAGCTTCACAGGGGAAGCCAAGATCAAAGTACCCCTTATAGTGGCGGAAGTCAAAATAACAGGTTGGTGTCATCACCGCCTGAGCCATTTTGATAATGGCTTGGTTGTCGTAGGGGAAGAATTTCCCATATTTGACCCTAAGGCCAAAACGCATGTTGCTCTGGGGAGCACCAGGGGGCAGCGGGGCACCGCTTGGGTTTGGGCAAGATGGGCATTGAGATCCTTGGGAGGAACAAATAGTCCCAAGGGTTTGGATTGACTGGGAGAGCCAGTCTGAAAGCGTTTTCCTGTCAGACAGAAAATGGAGGGGGGAGTTTCTGCCGCTGCCCCACGCTGGGACAGTTGGTGGGGGATCCAATGACATTGGAGCAAGACTTTAGTGTGCAATTAAGTGTTTACTTCTAATTTACCAAATTAATTTTCTCGAAAAGTTATGCTGAGCAGAGAGCAGGCAAAAATATTTGTTCTTGATGAAGTCTAATTGAATTAAACTATGTAAACTTCATAGTTGATTAACAAGAGGAACCCTTGATTCATGTTATTATTCCCTCATACTAAATCAAAAACTGGGCACCTATGAGCATACCATAGTGTTGTTGTCCAAGGCCACTGCTGTGCTAATAAGATGAGCTTCCCAATATGAATGGGAAGGGAATACTAAGCCCAAAATGGCGCAAGTACTATTTGGTCTGGCGGTTCCAAATTCTTGATTGTACTTTTTGTCAGGCGCCAGCTTTATTTTTTTGATCAACTTGGAGGAGATTACGTTCTCTGGGGATCCAGTATTCAGGATAGCCATCACCCAGACTTTCTGAATAACTACTTCCACCTTGGTGAGTGTTACTCCAAAATTTGGAGACAGAGCTAAGACCTCCTTGATCTAGAAAGTGGAAGTTATTTTGCGATTTATCTCAGGGTTTACTCCAGGATGGAATTCATGGTATGGACCTTCTGAAGAAGTTGACTCAAGCAGCCAGGAACTGATCAGCATCGCTGAAGGTGTCAATAACCTTGGGACACCCTAGAACTTGTCTGAGGTGCGTGTCCTCAGTTATGGTTGTCTCGTCTACTCCTCTAGCATTCAAATAATCAGGAACCTCCTCTTCAGCGGGTACTCCCAGTACATAGTAACTGTCATCCTCATAGCCCCTTTAATATTCGTCCTCGGGGGTTTCTCAACAAATGGCAATGAATCAATTGAGGTAGGGGATTCAGGAACATGAGTTGGATAGCTATCCTTTGATCATACATTTTTCCAGAAAGCCCTACCTTGTTGCAGGGGTTACCTTAGGGTGCACGACTACCAGCTTAGCTGTTAAGAAGGCACTGCAGATTTAATGAACAGAGAGGAAGAACAGTATTAGCTGCTTTGAAGGTCTCAGACCTATGGGAGGATGTGATATCTGCTTTGAGTCGCACTGAATGAGCAGGTTTCGCAGGGTGGATAGGCATAGGGGGCTTCTGGAGGTCGTTGTAGCCACCATCCACTGCCCTACATGCAAAAACTCCTCAATGGATAAAACTTATGGTTTCACCACAGCTTCATTGATGGTCACACAGGTATGAAAATCAGCAACATCTAACAAAGCATCTTTTATGTTGCGGACGTTTTTGAAGTTGCACTTCACTGAAATGCTATGTCTAGCTAGAGAAAATTAAGAAACTAACCCAGTTAACATGGCAGCAATGACATCATCCTGGTTTAGCATCTTAGACGTTGACAACCTCAGGGCAGTAAGGTAAAATTGCACAGCGAAGGCAGTGATCCGTTCGCCTTCATACATGCTAAGGCGCTTATATGCCTGTTTTTCCAAGTTTAGACTCTACTTTGAGCCAAATTCAGCTACAAGAGATTCCTTAACCTTGTCCCAGGTGCGCAGAGTGTCCATATGAGAGACCATAATCTCTTGGGCCAAGTAACTTGGACAAGGAAGGATCTGTTAAATTTTCTGGTAGTCAGTTGCGCCTTGCATGGCAGATTCATAGACATATACAATCGAAGCAATGCTACCCTCACCATGGGTGAAAGTGTCTTTAAAGGGATTTTTAAAGGGGCGCTGTTTGAGCTTTTTTATTTCTTAATAAAGCGCTGTATAGTTGCTGTTCAAGGGAAACTATCCTTGGTTCATGTTCATTGGGGTAGGTAGGAGGGTATCTCACTTGTGTCAAAATCCTGGAGATGGCTAATGCTTGATGGTGCTATTTTTCACAGGATTCTAAAATTTTAAAAAAGGAGTATAAAAACTTTCTACTGCTATTATTAAAACGGGAGAATTTATTATCACAGAAAGAATAGAATGTGAGAATTTAAATACTAGGAAAAAAGGGGTTTAATTTTATATATGTTTTTAATAGTGATATTGACGGGGTCAATAGTGAACCCTCTCAATAGCTCGAAGCTTAGTATCTAATTGTTGAAGCTTGAAGTTCAGATTAGCTTAGCTTTTCCAAATTAGTAAATATTGGGATTCTACCTACTGGAGCTTGGGAACTCACTTCGCTTTGATGAGATAGCTAATGGAGGGCAGGTAGGATAAAACCATGCTGTAAGATATTGATTTTTTACCAATTAGTGGGTGGAGAAATTTTTGCACCCTGCTGACCTCCTCCAACCTTATAAAAGGGTCTGGTCTCCGCTATTTAGGCTGTACTAAATTAGAAGTGGCCTGGAGAGGAGCCTCCAATGAACTCCTCAGATTTTGCTGCATAGTCAGTGCAATTTAACTACCCAAACTCTTGCTATTTGCCTGAGAAGTACTAGTAAAAGTGTTACCCCAATTAGAGGGGTTCCACTGGTAATTGACCAGAGACTTTTAGCTGATATTTCATCATTTACCTCTGAACCACTATTTTTGATAATCAGACTTTTAATTTTCTGACATTACCCCCTTCAAGAGTGGTAGGGGGATAAGGTCACAATTACTGATTATTCACTGGGTTAATGGTAAGTCAAGAAGCAAGGGATTTAATGAAATGCTCATTTTTGCTTTATAGGTAATAACAAAAGGCTCTTCCCAGATGGACCTAAGATTTTCTTTATAGGAATGATACAGTTGTGGTAGTAAAATACCAAGTCTGACACTTGGAAGGAAGGGAGTGGTGACTGGAGCTCATTGGCCGCTTGACCCTCTTTAGTGACAGTTTTTGCTAAATTGGTCATCGCCTCAGACTACAGCTGGATAATGTGCTGCACCAACTTCTTCATGGATTAATCCAGATCAGTCCTAGCTGAGAAAATATCTTTGGATAGTAAAGCAGGCACCCCAAGTTAACAGCCATACAACACATGGAATGGAGACATCTTAAGGATCTGGTGGTAACTGATACGGTAGACCATGATGGCACTGGGTAAATAAAGATCTAGTGAAGAGGGTCTGAGTTGACCATTTTCTGAAGTATAGAGACCAGGGTCCCTTTTTCTCTTTCTACAGTACCATTGATGGACGGGTTATAGGGAGCTGAGAAGAGTTGTTGTGCTCCCATCGAGGTGGCAAGGAGCTTTACCACTCAGGATGTAAAATTTTTCCATTATCACAATGGAGGACCTGGGGGCAACCATGTCGCGTAAAGATATATTGATGTGGGAAGATGGCAGTGGCCTTAGAAGTCTGAGCGGGTAGAGAAACAGCTTCAACCCATTTGGTAAAAATGGTCAATTTTGACCAAGATGTAACGATTACCACCGGTGAACTGAGGTAGAGGACCTACCACTTCCAGACTTATGGTGTGGAAAGGTTTTGGGACGTTGTGGGTTAATACTAATATCGGGTCTTGTAATTAGATTGTTTTTATAGGCCAGAAAGGCATCCAAGACTTCAGTTATGGTTTCCATAATGCCCTCCCAGTAGTACCGCTCTTTTACCCAATTGTAGGCTTTGGATACTCCGTCATGCCCCATGATATTATGAGATTCCAAGATGACAGTACTCGCTCTGATGCTCAAAGATAGGGCAACCAATTTACTCCTACTTTCTTATATAACTACCACTCTCCAAATTTGTGTTGTGGGAGTGCCGTGCTAGCATCTTTTGTAATGATTCATAATCATCAGCCCATGCGTCAGGAATCATTAGGAGGTCATGAAACCTCTCTGTTTCGCTATTGTCAAGATGAAGGACAGGCAGCTGCGTCAACCCATCAACGTTCATATGGCGCGTCCCAGATCGATGCTCAATTTTTATTCTGTAGTTCTGGAGCTTAAGAGCCCAACAAGCTAACCGCCCAGTAGATCTTTCATATTCTGCAACCACTTCAAGGAGGCGTGTTCAGTAACTACTTTGAATGATGTTCCATATAAGAAGGGGAGATAGTACCTTATGGCAAGCAAGACAGCCAGGCACTCCACCTCAGTGACGCTGTAATTACACTCGGCTTTGGAGAGCATCTTTTTGAAGTATGACACAGGATGATCTACCCCATGCTCATCTAATTGAGCTAAGATAGCTCCAGCAGCATAGTCAGAAGCATCCATAAACAACATAGAAGGTTTGCCATAGTCAGAGTGGTGGAGGATTGGCTTTCATTGCAACAACTGTTTCAGGGTCTCAAATGCGGCTTTGTGTTCAGTACCCCAATGGAAGGGGTATTTTTAGCCAAGAGACGTATGAGGGGCTCACTGAGCTGTGAAAATTTGTAGATGAATTGATGATAGTCCCCCATCATGCCCAAAAAACTGCATGTTGCGAAGGGTTTTGGCACAGGCATTTTAGATATAGCTTTATCCTGTATTGGAGGCTTTGAATCCCATCTTGAGAGATAGCTTGCCTGAGAAAATCTAACTTTATATGAAATAAAGTACATTTGAAGGCTCAGCTTGATTTAAATGCCATCAAAAGCTGAAACACTTATTTTAGGTGAGTGAGGTGGTTTGAAGGTCTTGGAAAAAATGGTGATGACATTAAGCTAGACAATCACACAGCTCAGCTTGAGATCCTAAAGAATATGATCCATCGCCCACTGAAAAAGTGGCAGGCGCATTGCATAACCCGTGGGTTAACCAAATGGGTTGAAATAGGCCCTCGCTACATATAAGAGCGCACTTATCTTGATCCTGTGGAGAAAGGTCCATCTGCCAATACCCAATAGCTAAACCCATGTCATAAAAGAACTTATACTCAGAGAGTTGGGCCAGAGAGTCATCAATATGAGTGATAGGGTAGCTGTCCTTCTTGGTGAGTTGTTTATCTTATGGTAGTTCATTACTACCCAATGACCTCCGTTTTTCTTCTTTAATAAGTAGAAGGGGGAAGACAAGGGCTTTGGGATGGCAACAGCAGCCCAGCGTCCAACAGCTAATTAAGCTCCGTCTGCATTTGTAGCTCCTCAACTTTTGATTTGCGATAGGGTTTGGAGCGGGTAGGGTGAGTATCCCCAATGTCAATAGTGTGAGTCCAACTCTTCATGTGCCCATAGTTGGTATCAGAGGTAGAGAAGATGTCACTGTAGTTCTCAATTAGAGTGTGGACCTTGTTAAGCTCCGCTGGAGTTATTTCCTCAGAGATATGAACAGTAGTCAAAGTACATATTGACTGGTTGGTGGGTAAGCCCATATCAGCCATAGACCCAATATAGTGGAATTGCTTAATGTCCTCAATGGGTATCAGCAGGCCTCTTATGTTTGCCTGATGCTTTTTTTAATGAAAAGATCTTTCAGGGTAAGATTTCTGCAGGAGATTGATGGGTCTCTGATAGTCTGGACCAGTACACCTGGCAATACTCTGGTCTTTAAGGTAACAACACCCTCAACGCTGGTTAGGTGCAATAAGAAGTTGTGCGGGACTTTGTGAGGTATCTTAGTGTCAACTACCCATTGTTCACCCGCTTTGATTACTACCTCTTCAGAGGCATAGAAAGAGATACCCTCTAGGACATCCACTGATTGATGCAAAATTTTTGTAATCCTTCCTGCCGTGGTGTAATGTATGATAGAGAGGAAAAGGGAAACTCAACTGTGCAGGCATGAAATTTTTTATCAGGCTATTCATTGGTCATAATTAGAGGAACCTCATAGTTAAGAAGGGAGAGATAGCCCTGCTTCAAGTTAATAATCCCTTCATATTTGAGCATAAATTGGAAACCAATGAGTAGATCATAGGTATTACTGGCTAAGGCCACAGCTGGGGCCAACGAGATGAGCTTTCCAAACAAATGGGCAGAGAAGAGTAGAGTTCAATAGCTCGGGTGTTGGCCATACCAACAGTTCCAAACTCCTGGGTGTAGTCAAGGTCAGGGGCCAGCTTAATCTTTTTAATGAGTTTTGTGGACACCGTGTTCACCGAGTACTCAGTGTCAAGGATAGCCCTAACCCGCACTCCATTGATAACGACCTCCATTGGTTAAGGTTCCACCCAAGTTGGGGGAAAGAGCGAGGATCTCCTTTAGATGAGGAGTAGAGGCAAGTTGTTTGGTCGTTTCAGAATGTTTAATCTTGGATAATCTGCAGGGTATGAACACTCTGTGTGGATTGGATTAGAGTGGCAATGAGATGGTCAGCGTCACTGGCAGTGCCAATGACCTCAAAACCCCTTTCCGCTTGATGTAAATAAGATTGAAGGGAGATTCTAGACATAACCACTCTCTCCAGTTTTATTCCTTTAAGTACCTCCACTTCACCTGGGGCTCCTAAAACATAATGATTAATGTCAGATTTTGCCTAATTCTCACGTTTTAGAATATTCTAAACCATTGAACTCTCTGGCACTATTGGAAGGGGATGTAATTTATCTAAATTTTTTTCAAGGCTAATAAGAACAATCAGTCTCATACTGATCGAGGGATAGAAGATTCAATTGCTCAGCAATTAATTAGCTTGGATAATCCTGATCCATTTTGATACCTATAGTATTTAATCCTTCTGATAGTAAACTTAGGTCAAATTATAACCAGTTTTTGCTTTATTTATTGCTTTTTGAAGAATTTACCTAAGTAACTTCGAGAGAAAACCTGCCCAATTGGAAGTGTAATTCAAAATTTTAAGAGTGGTGCTTACTACAGGGGGCACTCTGAGTTACGCACCAGTGTTAACGTCAAATCACTACCATAGATTCTCATCTTCTGCCTGAAGAAGCTTTACACCATGAGCAAGGCAATATATTACTATGGGTCCTTTCAACTAGAACTGAAATCCCAAGAGTACCCATCACGTTGGAACTCCGCGCCAACTTGGAGTTTTACAGTCCTAACTTAAACTTTACCACAAACTTTCAAATAAAGTCCAAAGATTTACAAAAATTACAAATCAAATGCTTGATGAGACTCTAAATTTCTGGGATCCATTCTACTCAATCTCAATCTAATGATGTATCCTATAGCTTGTGGGAAGTTTTTCAAACCTCTCAAATGCCAGTAATTGGTACTGAGAATAGGTTGCACCAGCTTGTACACTATACCTTATATCATTTATTACCATTAGTTGGAATGCGTCATCAAGGGATGTTTAATTTATTAGAAGGACTCCAGTCCAAGAATAATTACTTTACCTAGTTTTTTAAATCCTGCCTATGAGTTTAGTAGAGATAATTGCGATGCCATCATTGATAATAAACCCTTCTCAATGAAGTACATCAACAGCTTATTCAGCTTGACCGTGGGAAGTCCAGTTTTTTGTTGATTTACAATTCCCTAAGCGAGTCCAGGAAATTCAGAGAGAATGGAGAGAAGGTATTTCCCAACTCTCTGTGTAGTCAATTGATGGAAGAGAAATCAAAAACCGTCTCCTCCAATTGGAGCAATTGTACTCAGACTTCAATTCCAAGTCAATAAAGTAGAAAAACCTCTGGAGCTATGGGTTCTCCTGGGGTTGAAGGAACTTGTGGTCCACCTGGGGGTGAAGGACCACATGTACCTCCCAGTGCTGATGGGCCCTGTAGACCTCCAGAGATTGAAGAGCTTATGAACTTCCAGGTGCGGATGGACCCTGGGGACCCCGAGTGCTGATGGGCATTCAGGATCCCTTCAATAAATTGGCTCTCTATTTTAGCATTATGGACCGCTTATGTGAACAATCTTATAAAGTGGCCAAGGAGTGTAACTTAATGCCTAATGGGGTACCGATAATCCCCTCCTGTTGCTTCAGTCTCTATCTGACGAATTGACTAATATGGGTAAATGGGTAAAGAATATAGACATCCTTCTACAAGCTTACAATTCAAAAGCAGAGATGCTCCAAGAGAAAATTGAAACAATGGAACTTAAGTACAATGCACAGCAGGAGCAAATTTATGAGCTATCTTGTCAGTTGAATGAGAATTTGGGGCATGCAGATTTTAATAGAAAGATTAGTGAAATTCATACTAAGACCGTCAGGCATTATCCTCAATTTTCTTCCCGAGCTTCAGACTCCAACAACTTTATTTCTCTAATCAATCAGAACAACCTGGTGTACATGTTTTGACCGCCAATGCTTTAATGAGTTTTAAACATGTATGTAAAGATAAATACTCTCCTGGTTAGGGCAGCATTATCTCCTTCCTCTATCTAATGAGAAGGCTCTAACTGAGGCCATTGATCACCAAAAATGAATTACTTGCCTAATTGCCTTACTTGATTGGCTCGGGATATCATAGGACCCCACTTGATGACTTGCTCTACTTGGTCTCAGATCAAAAATGCGTTTATCAAAGAATTTGGGAGTGAGAAAACCTTATCCTCTCAGAAACAGGCGTTTATGGGTATACAGCCCCATCAAAATAAATCTATCAAAAACTTGCTCACCAGTTCTATTAGGAAGCTCAGACTTTATATTGTTTGGTCCATTATATTTGGATGATGCAATTACTGCAATTATGTCTGCTTTTACTTTTAGAACTAAGATGCAAGTTTACCTTATCAGCGTAAAGAAAAATTCATAAGTATATTAGACATCAAGGAGGCCTTGTTTTAATTGCCTCCTTAATTATCTGAAAACCCCTGAGCTTATGATTCTTCTAGACCAAGTCGCCCTAGAGTTTATGCTATGCCTGAGAATGCTAGAGCGATTCAGTGCAATTACTGCCACAGATTTTTACATACTCAGGACTGCTGTTATAAGAAAGCAGCTGATTAACAGAAGTAAAGAGATAAAACCTATAAGACTCTCCACCTTGATAATGATATGAGTATGCAACAGGAACATCAAAGTCCTGTAAAATATAATAAAGATGAACATTCCTCCTATTTCTTGCCTTCCTTGTAGGCTTTATCCTCTCAGTTTGGAAGTATCGTCACCCATATTGACTTTTGAGTGAATCAAGTCTATGCCAAAGCTATCATTGATACTGGATCCTCGGTGAATTTTATCTTGTCAAAATTTATCAAGCGGATCAAGTAATGCCTGATATTTCCCATTACAAAGAATATGGCACTGTAAGACATCAAGATACTCAGTCAATTGGAACCTTTTTGTCACTTCCTCTAAAAATTTGGAAGTTAACTTTTACAATCCCTGCTATCATCCTCAATAATTTGAGTTATGACCTACTTTTGGGGACTCATTTTTTCAGAAAATTTGATGGAAATATTAATTATCCTGACTTGTCACTTTCCCTTTTGGGGTATAGAGTTCCCTTACTTCTATCAAAACATGCTCATACCAGATGTCAGTTATGTTTGCTGGAGGGGTCTAAAAGGTCTTATTCCATTCAATACCATGTTGGAGACCCTCAGGTAGAATTACCCCCTACATTGGTGGATATCAAAGAAGGGATGCCTATTTTTCCCCTGAGAAGTTAGTTATTCCTCCAAAATTGCAGGTAATTGTTGGTACTTTTTTACATCTTTTTGTTTTAAAGGACATTTGTAACAAGTCCAAGGCATTTTCTACCCTTCTGCTAAAGAACTCTTGCCTTGTCCTGGATTATTGGATTATGCTTATTCTGGATCATTATCAGTTTTATTGGTGAACCTTACCAATGATCTGAAAACGGTAAATTGAAACCATCCAATTGCTTATGTCAAGTTACTACCCTAGTCCCTGAT
This sequence comes from Massospora cicadina, assembly GCA_022478985.1. Lineage (NCBI taxonomy): Eukaryota > Fungi > Entomophthoromycota > Entomophthoromycetes > Entomophthorales > Entomophthoraceae > Massospora > Massospora cicadina. The sequence goes on from JAKSZP010009311.1 coordinate 91,799, forward strand.
CTATGATGTTAAACCTTTTGGAAGATTACAAGACTTTGGGATGGAAAGTGATCAGGAAATTCCTACTGTGGGGCCTGCAATTGGAAAAAACCACACTAATGAACAGGAGAGACAAGTACTTCAATTATTATAGTATTACTCCGAAATTTTTGCTAAGCATACTTATGACTTTGGTAAGATGAAAGGTGTAATGCACTACATTGAAACTGGTGATCACCTTCTTATTCGTGCAAAGCCTTATTGTAAGTCTAAAGTGGAGGAAGCCCAGGTTACCAAAGAATTGCAACATTATTGGAGTCTGGATTATTGAAACCCTTCAACAGTCCTTGGGCCTCCTCATTGCTGTTGATTAGGAAAAGGATGTTTCCCATTGAGTTGTTATGGATTATTATAGATTGAACACTATTACTCAATGAGATATTATCCTTTACCTCAGATAAATGATTCCCTATAATTGTTGGCTGACACAACCTACTTTTATGCGATGGATTTAGCCAACGGATACTGGCAGATTGAGTTATCCCCAGAAGACCAATCTAAGTGTGCCCTAATATCCAATGAGGGTTTATTAGAACCAACCCATATGCCACAAGGATTGAGCAACGCCTCAGAAACTTTCCAAAGGGCTATAGGTGTGTTACGGGACATAAAACTCACCTGTGTTCTGGTATATCTGGATGATATTTCCATGTTTTCCATAACATTTACTGAACATTTGGGACATCTAAAAGAAGCTTTCATATGAATTTGAAATTCTTCCCTAAAGCTAAAAACCCCCAAATTTTTATTTTTCCAAAATGAAATGAAATTTTAGGACACCAGGTATCAGCTAAATGGATTTGACCACTTTCAGAATAAAATTCAAGCTATTCAACGAATGCCTCCTCTGACCTCTCTGCGGGATATCCAAGTCTTTCTTGCCATGGTTGGGTATTATTGGCAATTTATACCCAGTTTGCTGATATGGCTGAACCGTTATTTCATCTGTTACAAGAAGGGGTGCCATTTATTTGGAGTTCAGATCAGGAACAGCCATTCAATTCTATGTGAACGGCCTTGACTAAGGCACCTGTTTTAATTTATCCTCGATTCAATAAGACTTTTTCTTACATATTGATGTAAGTAATGTTGCTATTGGGGCTATCTTATCCCAGTGTGACAAAGAGAAGAATGATCATCCTGTCACGTTTTATAGAAAACTTTGTCCAAAGCTGAACGAAACTACAGTGTAACTAAGCCAAAGTGTTTGGCTGTTATTTTAGCAATTAAACACTTCCATCCCTTCCTATATGGTAACCATTTTACTGCTATTACTGATCGTTCCTCTTTAAGATGGTTGCAAAATATGAAAAATCCTAATGGGAGATTGTCCCGTTGGGCTCTATGATAGCAAAATTACGATTTTTCCTTTGTTGTCATTCAGTTGTTCTACATTAAAATTCTGATGGTCTGTCCTGACTGTTTATACTGACCTTGGATTTGGGGAAGTAAGAACGTCTATATAATCTTATTGGATGGCCTGAGTTGTGGTTTCGAGAGTCTAAAGAAGATCAGCCTTCCTAAAGCATATTACCAAAGATACCATGATTTGAGAAGAAAGGTTGTATAAAAAGGTCAAATCCAAGTGATTACCCTTTTCACACCCAAACTCAAGATTTCGTGCTGTTATGGAGGGACATGAACAAGTAGGTCATAGCGGGTTAAAGAAAACCAAGGATTGTTTAAAACCTGATATTATTGGAATAACATGAAAGAATTTGTTTGAGAGACTTAATTTGTGTTTCATCTGTAAAAGCCATGGAGCCACCAACCTTACTTATAGCATCAAGTTTTCCCCCCAACTAAAGCGTTTGAAGTGGTAAGCATTGATGTTGTAGGCCCTTTTCCATGGGAATTGTATGGCCATCAGTACATTATTATGGCTGTTGACTACTTATCTAAATGGGTTGAGGCCACTTCCACTGCCACCCCCTCTGCTAAGACTATGGCTATATTCTTTAACAGCACATCATCTCTCAACATGGGTGTCCCAAGGTCCTTATGTTGGATAATGGGACTATTTTCACCTCTCAACTTTTACAGGTTCAGTCTAGATTATTTATTACTACCCAAAAATTTGTCATCCCTTATAAATCATCCATTAACTGGGCCATCAAACAATTCAATGGAACTCTAGTCTTGATTAAAAGGAAGATGGATTCCACTGACCAATCTTGGTAGAACTTTTATTTGCCTAGTGCTTTGTTTGCATATTGAACAGCTATCATTAATCATCAAGATGTCGCCTTTCAAATGCATATATGGGGAAAATCCTTCAATCCTTCCTAGTGTTCAGGTTATATCCAAAGAAAACATACCTGAAAATTTTGATTTAAGTATATAAATCTGGCTGATGAAATTATTTGCCTTCAAGCACAAGCTGTCATGAAAACGGCAGAAGAATTTTAGACTGGTCTGCTAATCAGGATGCGTGAGCACCCAAAAGCAAGCTAGAATTCCAGAGGAATTGCTGCGCGTATGACGTTGTATGTAGCTGCAAATTGGGAAATGATAAATTAATGGTGTAGGGCAATAGTAAATAGCAATTCGAAAATGAACAAAATGGAGACAAACCCAGACATTGGGGGTCTTACTGCAAAGGATTGCACCACTGGGATAGTTTCTACAGGGTTACCGGTAGATGGGTCAATACAACTGAGGAAACAAGTGGGAGGATCCTTGCTTGGAATTTGTGGATGTAAGGCCACAAGATCCCAGTATAATGATGGCGGATAGTTGAAATAAGGGTGCTAAATTGCCATAGATATCTGGCTTTCTGTATTCAGTTGAAAATGGTGGGAGTCATAGTAATCATCAAAACTGGTAAAGCCCATCTGGTATAAGAACCAACCGACCACCAGGGAAATGCCAAAGGGACTTCCGCAAGAAGGATATCAATAAAGTAAAATTGATAGTTTAGGGCAGAAATTTTATTAAAGGAAAATAAAAAAATTGATCAACAATTTTCTCAGTGTGATGCAACTGATTAAATAGTGTTCAATTGATGCGGGAACAAGCTGGGATTGGGTCCCTCAAGTTTTACCTAACTGAAGAATTTTCGGGGAGAGGGGCAGATAATCTCAATGGGAACCCAAATCAAAGGATTTGGCGGCAGGCCGAGTCACTGTCAGTTTAACCTTAAACGCCTGAACTGAGGCTAGACTGCTTTTTCCGTCATTTAATGTTATGGCATCTGGCCCAATGAGCAACAGGAATTCCTCAGGGCCACCCCATGTAGGGCAGTCCCAATTGGTTGTAGACAGGTTCAGGATGCCCAACCCGCCCATACTTGGTCACTGGGCCATTCATTTGGTCAAGAGAGTTACATCAGCTGAAACTCCCAATTTGCTGGATAGAGGTTACAAACTTTCGTTGATGGTTTTCAATGATATTTACATGTTGGGGATGATCCCCGACATTTTGAGAGGGGGTTAGCTTTGGAGATCTCACTGCTGGCTGAATCAAAACTGTCAGCAATTCCAGCTGATAATTTGATCTTGGTCCCTTTTTGACTATGTGGGTTCTAATCATTGGGCTTTATTGTCATCAGTTTTGGAGCAATCTACATCAGTTTTGTAATCTTGGCACAGATTTCTCTAATCTGGTGGACATGTTTGGCTGAGGTGAGCATGGGTACTAGGGGAGGAATCCAAGAGGGAGAGCTGTTACCCAGCGCTCATCTACCACGTGGGTGAGGTCACCCTGGGTAACAAGGGGTACAGCCACCCTCTTTGGACCCTTTTTATTCGTAAATTGGAAGATCTCCTGAGCCACGCACAGGACGTTCCCCAGGACTTACATTACCCTTTACTTTTTCATAGGAAGGGCGCCACTTCTGGGAAACTGCACGAGGGCCACGCTTTTGTGTGCTTTGGGCAATTTGTCACCATTACATTTGTAACTTTTTTGGGGGGCGGGGAGCATTGGGGTGGTAATCATGAAACGCCTCAACCAGTTCCATGCTTTTAGTGCAATTGCAGACCTTGACCAAACTGTTCTCATAGGCTGGATACCCTTTCCAGGCCACGAGGTGCTGAACAGAACTTTGGGACTTATGGGAAGCTAAAATATTCTCCACTTCAGCCTCCTCGCATTCTCAATTACATTCAGCTCAGAATCTGCATGAACAGTCCCCTTAAATGAAGACAACTGAGAAATGTGGAAGATGGGATGCTGGTTACAATAGGCTGGTAGTTTTAACAGGAACGCACCATTGCGCAAGTCTTCCTCCACCAAGCGCAGACCCAAACGCTTACTTGAAAACTTTTAGGAGGGCACCTGCATTCTCAAATGGCGCGTATTGAGCATAATATAGGAGCCCATTGTTATGTCATGACCAGTGATTCGCTTACAATCTGCAAACCACATGTAGTAACTGATAGCTTTAGTGAAGATCCCGCACTAAGGATTGAGTGGACCTAATATGGTCGGCATGATCCACGGCAGCTTGGACCTCAGGAGGCAAACAGGGTCTGACTGAAAAGGTGGGATTATATCTGAGCGTCACTTCATAAGGGGAAAACCCCTATGGAAGCGTGAATCCCATTGTTGTAGGCAAATTGAGAGAGGGGAAGGTTGTTAGCCCAGATGTCCTGTGCAGCTGCAGCATAGCAACGCAGTTACTGTTCCAAGTCTTGGTTAACTTGCTCAGTTTGACCATCAGACTGGGGATGATACGCTGTAGAGAGACAGGGGGAAATTTTTGAAATGGATAGTTCACCATCAGAACCGCGCTGTGAACTGTGAACCACGGTTACTGATGATCTCCTGCGGGAGACCAAACATTGAAAGCACATGGCGCACAAAGAGACAAGTGGTTTCTTCCGATTTAAATTGAGAAGCACAGGGAAAAAAAAGGTAAAACTTGGTGATACGATCAAACACCACCATCACCGCCATGAACCTGTTAGAACTGGGGAGTTTGAATATAGGATCCACAGACACGGATGTCCATGGACCCTCCGCTTGATGCAAGAGGTGTAGGAGGCCATTCCTTCCTGAGTGATCTGACTTAGCCTGAGCACAAGTAGCGCAATCAGTGATCCAGGCCAGAACTTCCTTAGTTAAACCTGACCAATTGTAAGTACATATGATCAAATCGATGCATTTCTTATTGCCCATATAGCCAATTGTGGAGGGTCATGATACATGCAAAATACCTCAGCTCTGAAGATAGGGGGAGCCCAAATTCGTGACCTAAAATAAATGAGGCCCTCCACTAAGGAATACAGGGAGTTTTTATGATTTTGAAGGGACAGTTGCTTAAATAACTCAACTCCTTTGGGGCAGGTCATTTGGGATGCTAAGACCTGCGTAACTAGAGGGGCTTTGGGAGCAAGGGTGACAGAAGAGACAACGTGGGGAACAATTAACAAGGTTTTATGCGACAGGGATCATAAAAACAAGGTCCACTTCATCTGGTTTTGAGGTACAGTGGGCTGGGTTGTGGCTAAGAAAATCAGGAAGTGAGTTAAGAGCGCCTTTTACAAATTTGTATATGAAATTAAAGCTGCACAAGTCCTGATAGGTGCGAGATTGCTGATGTGCTAATTTCTGAAGTTTACAGAAGTATAAAAGAACTTGGTGATCTGTATTCACAGTTAACTTATGCTGGGCATCCTGTAACAGGTACCTCTAATGAGTCAACGCCCATGCAACGGCTGCCATCTCCTTATTGTAGATGGCCCAGGATTGCTCCATAGAGGAAAATTTTGGGTAAGTAAGTGACTGGATGTTCCAAGCCATCATGCTCCTGGAGCAGAACTGCTACCACTACCACTGATGAGGCATCGAATGCAACAATATATGGCTTGGCAGGATCTGCATGTTTTAAGATGGGGGAGATAAAGCCCCCCTTCGATTGACTTAAACGCCTGCTTGCACTCGGGTTCCAATGAGAAGGCACATTCTTGCCCTTGAGGGAGCGGAGCGGGGCAGCTAACTGGAAGAAGGCCATGGTAATTTCTTTTAGGAATATAATGTTACCCAAGAAACTCCATAATTGTTTCTGGGTTGTTGAAGTTGGCCATTTACGGATAGCATCCAACTTATTGGGAGTAATTGCGTAGCCATCCTTAAGGACTAGGTTCCCAAGAAAGGTAACTTCCTCCTTATAGAACTCTTATTTAAAGGGCTTGTCAAACAAGCCCGTCTTGTGAAAAGCCGCCAAGGCTGCTTCCAAGTCTTTAACATGTTATTAAAAAGTTGGGAAGTAAACCAATATGTTGTCTATATATGCGACTGCGCAGGTGAACTGGAGGTCGCCCAGTACACTGTCAATCATTTATTGAAACATAGCGGGCACATTCTTCAACCCAAAGGGCATTACGCGGAATTGAAAAAAGCCTTGCTTCTTTCAGATTGCAGTTAGCCATTCTTGCCCTTCCATCACTCAAATCTGGTTAAAATTGATAAGCTCCAGCTTAGAAAATACATGAAATTTAAGAGATTGCTTGACTGTTAGTCTGTTCCAGGGGCAGAGGGTTGGGATCATGAACCGTAACTTTGTTTAAATGTCCGTAATCCACACAGGGACAGAGAAACACATAGGCTTTTTTGGCGAAGACAATGGGAAATGTGACTGACAATGTCTCTTTAAACAACCAACCTTTTTTAAGCATATCATATAATCAAGTGTTAAGCGCAACCTCCTCCTCCACTGTGTGAGGATACAACGGACTGTTGATATTCACCAGCTGCACCATCATCTTAAATTACAGGTTATATTTTAGTGTGAGGAGGCAGATGATCCACCTTTTTGGAATTGAAGATACTTCGATGAACATTAATTCTTCAGGAAATTTGGATGGAAGGCCTGCAGGGGAAACGAGGGAAGTAATAGAGCTGCGGCCTTGAGTTTTCTTAAGGGTGTCAACTAAAGTAAATTCACCCTCCAGTTGATCATTAATGAATGACAACATGTTTGACTCCAGGTGGATTTTAACATGTTGTCAGCGCCACCATCAAGCCCCCAAGTTTATCAGGAACACTAAGTTTGCATTGCGGAAAAACAATTGCAAAAGCTAAACTGGTGTACCAAACAAGGTACTGGCTGATGGACTATATGATGTCTGGGAGGCTGAGGAAGCCACCATCACCGAAGGACCTACGTCCATGTCTGCTCCAATTGTTGGGCTAACACGATGCTCATGAAATTACCCGCGGCTCCAGTATCCACCAAAGCCTCAAAGGAGACGTGTTGAGATCTAATAATAATCTTCATAGGTAATAGAAAAAGCGAAGTTTTGTTTATTGGTAGATTCGGTCATTTCTATTGCAACTGAAGAAATGGGAGGCAAATTGGGGGGAAGAATGGGGCCTTTTCTGGAGCAAAGTTGGGAAGAACAAGGGCTTGAGAACCAGCTTCCTCCATCTGGGCTTTTACTGATTCATTAATAGGTGAACCAGGATAGCTCAGCTCTGACGCAGGGGCAGTGACAGGCTCTGAGGCTGGTACTAATACTGGTTCTATGGTAAACACTGCATCTGCGCCGTCGTTGGGTAGTACTATCATAAAATTTCCCCCTTGATAGCGGGAAGTATGGTGAGGGGAGGCGTTGATAGTGGTCGCAGCATTATATATTTGATCCACCGCTCCTTGTGAGTTGGGTCAAACCTTGTGATGAGCAGAAACCAAATCCAACCCTGATCTAAAGATTGCCTAAAGCATATCATTAGAGAGATCCAGTGCGGGAGCCTGTTTGTGGAAGGTAGAGATCAAAAGAGCCAAGCTAGGGGCTTCAGCCATAGTAGAAAGCAACTGGAATAAAAAGTCTGAGCGCTAAACAGGGGGTTTCAAAGCAGCCTGTATGACAGCAATCAGAGAGGTGGGATCCCCCGCCTGTGAAGAAGAACACAGAAATCCTTGTACCCACCGACGGGCATCCCCTTCTACCACATCCAACAAAGTGACACCTTGTTGTGCATGGGATAATATAGCGGCATTGTTGATGGAAATTGCAGAACACATTTGCACCTCAGAGAGGGCGTCAAGAACCTGGTTCACAATATCTTGGGAAGGAACACATGAATTTTCTTCTATAATATTAGGTGGGGGAGAGGTTGTAATCCACAAAGCTCTGCTGGCCTGGATAAGTTTCCTGTAGGTATAATGGATACTACCCACAAAATTGGCAAGTGACCAAACAAACAACAAAAAGCAGACTAATGACTGCACGTTCACTTGGTAAAGTGTAACCACTGTGGCGCCCACCTCAAAGAGAAGGGAGGAAGTGGCAGGAAACAATGGTTGGTCAATTATGTCATAAAAATGGCAGAAGAAGTATAGACCGGCCTGCCAATTGGGAGGTGTGAGCACCCAAAATGCAAGCCAGAATGCCAGAGGCATTGCCACATGTACAACGTTGTATAAAGCTGCAAATTGGTAAATGATAACTTGTTGGTGTAGGGCTATAGTGAATAGCAATTTGAAAATAACAAAATGGAGACAAACCCATATTTTGGGGTTCTCACTGAAGGGGATTGCACCACTGGGATAGTTTCTTCAGGGTTACCGGTAGGTGGGTTCAATACAACTGAGGAGACAAGGGGGCGGATCCTTGCTTGGAAATGGTGGATGTAAGGCCATAAGATCTCAGTATATTGATGGCGGATAGTTGAAATAAGGGGGCTAAATTATCAGAAGTATCTGGCTTGCTGAATCCAGTTGACAATGGTGTGAGTCATAGTAATCATTGAAACTAGTAAAGCCCATCTAGTATTTGGACTGACAGGACAATAGTGAAATGCCATTGGGACTTTGGCAGGAAAGATATCAATAAAGTAAATTGATAGTTTAGGAAAAGTTTTCTTTCTCGTTGCAATCACTTTTGAACCTATTCAATTCAAGTCTGAATCTAGTTTGATAATCTCACAGAGGAGATTAGTCTGCGCCCATGTCAGGGAGCAGTTGGTCAAGTAAGGTAAGAGGAGCAGGTTGAAGGCCCGCGGCCTCCAACGTTCGAAAACGCCCCAGAGAAACTGGCAGAATAGACAAAAAAATTAAAAAACTGGTGGTCACTATTTCCCCAGAAATACTCGCATGGCAAGCACGATGCAACCAGTACATCAACACGCCACACTTCCAGCCACTCTCATCGGTGGAATTCAGAGTCCGCGTGTTTCTGGACATTCAACAAACGGCCTTATGGGAAAAAATTTTGTGAAGATGTGCACACAATTTTTCTGACCGCGGTGTACGTCGCACCTCATTTCATGTCATGCGGTTGGCTGGACCTAGGTTTTAAAAACAAAGAGGCAGCAGATGAGGCTGCTGTGGTGCATGTAGTGGTCGACCTCCCCAAAGGGCAATGGGTCGTCGAAACCAAATGCACCAGATGGACAAAATTAAACCAAATTTTCCTCACATCTGACTTTTTGCCTACTATGGTAAAACGTGACATATTGGAACAACACCTGAAAGATGGTCTCGCTGTATATGGCGAAATACAATCTTTTTGAAATGCAACGCTTCACGCTGATGCCACACCTGTGCACTGACAAAGCCATCACAGTCCTGACCCCAACTGAGTAGATCACAAAGGACCTAACCCAGATCCCACACTCCACTTTTATTGATATCACAGGGCATCCACTCACCCATTCTGGGTGACCATGGACAGCGCGCCCCCCATTTGCACCCACTGTGATGTGTTCAGCCATAAGGCGCACGCATGCCCCACCAAAGAGGGCGTCACATTCCACGAGCACCCCTCAGCGGCCATGGCCAGTGGAGAGGCGCACTACGAACCAACTGCAAGCACCAAAGAGGCTTTCCTGTGGGGAGCACAAGGCTGCTACCTACTGGTAAAGCCTATCTCCCCACAAGAGCGGAAGAAGGCCAAGCAGGCCCACAGGGCCGCGGCCAAGGAAGCGGCCAAAGCCACCACCGCTATCCCACAGTCCCAACTCCAGGAGGACATTGAAACCTTCACAGTGGAAGCAACTCGGGAATTCATCAACCAGTCAGATTAGGAAGCCCATGCCAATTGGGCCACTCAATCTGAGGATCCAATGGGGGACTTGATCTCACCCAATCATTGCACCCAATCTCTTGTTGAAATTGACTTGGGACCCATCTCAATTGAAAAAAAATTTTGACCTGCTCAACGGTGCACTGAAATCATCCGCACTGCAAAAAATTCATCTGACGTCAGGAAAACAAAAAGCGAAGGCTAAAGCCAACGTAACTCTTTCCACAAAAATTAACAATAATCCTGATAGCATTGCTGCTAACACCCACACTGCTGTGAAGGCCCGTGGGGATCTAGAGGAGGCTGGTGGGCCCAGGTGCCCACCCCTTGCACCTAAGGTGCGATGGGGGAAACCTTCACTTTAGGGACGTTGAATATCGCCGGACTCAAGGCCTCCCTGTCCCAGGCTAGGAAACTGAGTTTTTTACAACAAAGGTTACCCATGGATATCCTGGCCATCCAGGAGTCCCACTGTCCACGAGGTTCTGAGGAAGCTTGGAAAACAATGCTCCTCCCATCCCTATCCTTTTGGTCAGAGCACTGTGGGGTGCTAGTTTGGAGAAACAATCTCTTTAAATTTTTATCATCAGAAATATTTCTAAATGGCTGAGTTCTCATTGTCACTTTCTCATGGGCTGATGTAGCGCACGCAATTATCAACATCTATTCCCCAAACAGTGCATGCGAGCATTGGGAATTTTTCTTGTTGTTCAAATCCCTCCCGCTACCCCCAGACCCTTTTTTAGTCAGCGACATGAACTGTTGGCTAAACAACCAATGGACTGGTGGCCTTCCTCACCCCATGCCCCCCAGGGTCATGTAGAACTGCGCGTTCTAAAGGCCACCCTCAGGTTAATGGATGCACTGCCACGACATGCCCCACTGCTCAAAAACATGATGCGCCCCCACATCCACAACAGCCAATTAAGGTCCATGACCCGCATCAACCTCATCCTAATGCTGGCGAAATTCCAACCCCGCATCTCCCACTTTAAAACAACTAAAATGGAATTCTCTGACCATCGACTGGTCTCAATAACCTACCACCTACCTGTCACAGATGCTAAGGCCCCACATTGGTGCAAAATCCGTCTCTCCGAGCTTGCGTCACCAGGATTTTCCATGTGGGTGGAGACAGCAAGTTTGGCAAAAGAGTTTGTTGCACCGTTTTGCGCGGACCCCATTTCCACATGGCAACTTTCAAAGATGATACCATCCGCCACTCTCGCCATCTCTCCTCCAGATGCTCACGAGCCACATTGGTGGTCATTTCGTGTGCTCTGGCAGAGTTGGCACACCTGGAGTCCAATATCCCAGCTACAGGATACAGCTCTTCATGGGGCCAGAAGTGGGCAGAGGCAGCCGCCCACCTCAACGCACTCGAAAGGCAACACAAACATCAGGTTTGTGTTCAGTACAGGGCCAAACGCATCACAAAATGTGACAAGTGCACCGCACATTTCTTTAAAAACTATTTGCACCATGCCAGAGCGTGGCCTGCACACAGATACGAAAATTGGATGATTCCATTGTGGATACGCCAGCCAAAGTGGCAATTGAGACACAAAAGTATTACTCTGAGTTGTACCAATCTGATATAATTCAGCCAGACGAAGTGGCGAAATTTCTTGACTGAGCCCACATCTGCACCATTTTCCGATACACAGAAATAATGAATTTGATTACTCCAAATGAATTATGGACAGCCATTCGCGGTGCACCAAACCAAAAATGCTCAGGCCCAGATGGCATTCCATATGAATTCTACAAAAAGTATTTCAAATATTTATCCCCATTGCTGCTCGCCTCACTTAACCAAAGCCTGTTGGAAATGCGCCTCCTACCAGGAGGACTTGAGGCCTTTACCGTCACACTCTTCAAGAAAGGGGATAAGCTAGACTTAGCCAACTGGCGCCCCATTTCTTTAGCGAACACAGACACTAAAACTTTAACAAAAATCATGGCTAACCGTTTAGGGATTGTAGCATCTGCCACCATCTCCCCAGAACAATTCAGTTTCAAACCCAGAAGGTCGATTTGGGATAACGTGTACTCTGTGGCTAATGCATGTCAGTCCACAGCCTCTGGGGCACTTGTATTCTTGGACCAACAGAAGGCCTATGATAGAGTAAACTGGGAATACCTCAGGGCCTGCCTCCATCAATTCCGCTTACCCCCTTGCTTCATCAACTGGGTGATGCTGCTCACAGAATCTGCAACAATGGCAGTACGTGGCCCTGGCTTCCTAACGAAAGTAGTCCGCCCTCAAAGGGGCTTGCGACAAGGGGACCCCCTCAGCCCACTCTTATACAACTTCAGCCTTGACCCACTACTGCGAAATGTGAATGTTAAACTCACTGGGGTCCATGTGCCAGGCCAAGCCCCAGTCAAGATAATGGCGTTCGCAGAAGATTGTGTGGTTGGGGTGTCTAATAATCAAGATGCACGCGCGCTTGAAGCTCTCATCCAGGAGTATTCCCAGGTAAGTAACACGGCACTGAACGCTTCCAAAACCGAAATCATCCTCCTTGGTCAGTTTCAGAACTGCTGGGCCCCAGCAATTAGTTCCCAACCCGGCCCATCTGCTCGCCCACGTCCTCGCCCTACCAGCTCAACACACACCGCCCCACTGGTGCTCCCCTTCGTGCCATGCCCTACCATAGGACCGGTACGCCATCTGGGCATGTGGATGGAGGCAGGCGGATATGCGTCAGCAGTAATGGAGTGCCATATTCTGGACAACGTGACAAAGCGAATCGCCTCTCTCAGAGCCCACCCTACTTCCCTTACTGGCAGGGTTGTTTTAGCCAACCTGTGCTCCTCTCCAAAGTCTGGTTTGGAGCCCACGCCATCCCCTTCTCCCCACGCTTCTTCAAATCCTTGTATGCCCTGCTGCAAGGATTGCTTTGGTCAGGCCGCCCTCCACCAGTACGGCTAGAGGTCATGTTTGGCCCTCATCATCATGGTGGCATGGGTCTGCTCGACTTCAGAGCCCATGCTGCCAAGATCTTGGGTACCTGGATAGCGGCTGTCACCGCCCCTACGCTCCCCTCCCAACACTGGTCCCACGCGGCCCGCTCCAACTTCTCCCAAGCCTTGGGCCTCAACAACCCATCGAACCCCCACTCCCTGATGATATACCTTGCATCACACACATCGGCCACAGGTCCTCACGGGACTAATACCCACTACAAACGAATCGTCCTCTCCATGCGGAGCGCTGAGTGGAGAATTTTTATTAGCGGACACAGCCCAGAGAGGCCGCCCCTCTCCTCAGTTCACACAAAAGGTTTGGGGGCTACCCATCCAAGATGGCGTGATCCCCACACGGCCCCATGTCCTATCCAGGGTGGACTACCTGGACATGATGGACATCCCTTACTCCATTGAGACCCAAAAACTATCTGGAAATACGCACACCATCCTCTGTTGCAGCCTCAAGTCCGGTCCCATGTGTGGCGCTGCCTGAGGCGGGTGTATCGTACAGCTGAGCGCTCTAACGCTTTACACTCATCCTGTGTCATGTGTGGCCAGTATGGAACGCTTTTCTACCGCCTGGAGAAGTGTCCTACCTCTAGAGTGATATGGCGCGAAGTTCAACGTCTGCTTGGCCAGGATCAAACACATCCCTTCAGTCTGTCAAGAGATATGTTTGCTTTATCAATGGCCTCCCCCTTCTACCCTCCCTCCATGCTCTGGTGGTTGCAATCTCCATGTGGACTATCCACACGATTGTCTCAGATGCCATCGCAGGCTCCACCCCCACCCTCCCAGAAGCTGTCCACAGATTCCAGTCTCATTTGGTGGACCACTTTCAGGCGTGGTTATTTGGATACCTCCCACCACATCGCTGACAGCTGGTCTCCTCCTGGTTCCAAGTCTGGTTCATCAAATCAGACCCCTTCCTCCACATGTGTTCAATTGTGGCTACGGCCCCTTCACACGTTCCCTCCCTCTCCCCATAAGTGGCGTTCCCGCTGGCAACAAGAGATAGCATCGCTTCTCTGGGGTGCCTTCCCTGGTACTAAGTTTTGTCTCTTCTGAGTCATATTTGGAAGTGTCCATCCCATGGTCGGCCTTCCCCGCAATAAATTAAAAATTGATAGTTTAGGGCAGAAGCTTTATTGAAGGATAAATTAAAAAATTGATTAACAGTTTTCTCAGTGCAATGCAACTGTTAGATAGTGGTTGATTGATGCAGGAACAAGCTGGTATCAGGTCCCTCAAGTTTGACCTAACTGGCGAATTTTTTTGGGGAGGGGGGCAGATAGTCTCAATGGGAACCCACATTGAAGGATTTAGTGGCAGGCTGAGTCGCTGTTGGTTCGACCTCAAGTGCCTAAACTGAGGCCCAACTGCATTTCCATCAGTTGGTGCAATGGCATCTGGCCCAATGAGCAATGAGAATTCCCCAGGGCCACCCCATGTAGAGGCGGTCCCAATTGATTGGAAACAGGTTCGGGATGCTTAACCCGCCTGTGCCCAAATGCTGGGCCATTTTGTGGTCAAGAAAGTTATGTTATCTGCAACTCCCGATTTTTCAGATAGAGTTTTTGAACTGTCATCGATGGTTTCCAATGAAATTATTTGCATGTCAGGGATGATCCCTGACAGTTTTGAGAGGGGGTTAGCTTTGGTGATTGCACTGCTGGCTAAATCAAAACCGTTGGCAATTCCAGCCAATGATTCAATCTTGGTCCCTTTTTGACTATGTGGCTTCCAATTGTTGGGCTTGATTGTCATCAGTTTCAAACCAATCAACTTCAGTTCAGCAATCTTGGTTCAGATTTCTCTAATACAGCGGATGAGTTTGGCCAAGGTGAGCGTGGGTACTGGGGAGGAATCTGAAGAGGGAGAGCTGTTACCCAGCGCTCATCTACCACGTGGGTGAGGTCACCCTGGGTGACAAGAGGTACAGCAACCCTCTTTGGACCCTTATTATTCAGAAACGGGAATATTGCCCAATCCATGCATAGGGGGCGTTACTCAGGACTTATACAAGCCATGAAATTGATTGCTGTAACCACTCAAAATTAGACCTAAAGAAGCAATCAACAGAAACCCGCCTTACCTGAATATCAGATTGGGGATTACATTATGTATTATCACTCTCAGACTGGTGGACAAACTGAGAGTTTTGGATCCAACTGGTCTTATTGAGTTAAATTTTTAAAAGGATTAGAGCTCAATTGTCCATGCTGATACCAGTATAATGATAAATTGTATCCATTCCAAAATAAAAAAATTCACCCTTCTCTGTGATTAAATATTTAGGGAGGAAGTGTTGGGATTTTGCCAAATTCTCTTTTTTGGAATATTCTACTCCACTGAATCCTCAGGCACTATCAGAAGGGGGACATGATTTATCTAAATTTATCAAGGTTAATAAGAACGACCAGTATCATCCCAATCAAGGGATAGAAGATTTGATTACTCAGCAATTAATTAGCTCAGATAGATCCTGAGCCATTTTGAGACCTATAAATATTCAATCTTTCTGATAGTAAAATTTAGGTCAAACTTATAGCTTTTTTGCTTTATATATCAATTTTTAAGAATCAACATAACACTTTTCTTTCCCATTACTATTACTTTTAGTAACATAATTCTCCGCAAATTATCCGTTTGACAATCAACTAGGAAAATGAGCAGATTTGTATGCACCAATACCAGCTGGGCAAATGTGGTCAGCGCAAAAGGTCCTAAACCCACCCAACCCGCCAGAGAAAATGCCCCAGCAGCACACTGGGACAACCCCCCCTCAAAAAAAAAGGGTGAGCATACCGCCGCTCCCAGGGTTTTATAATTTTTACAAAAAATGGACGCTTTCACAAAAATAGAACATTCCCAACCCTTGTCCTCCCTCGAACATGGCCTTAGAATTATGGTTGGTGACACCAAACTTAAATCATGGGAGAAAATGGGGGAGGCCTTCTCTGCAATTTTCCTGAACACTGTCTCAGTAAATTTAAAAATTTACACAGAGGATGGGTGGATGTCAGGTTCATGACCGCGGAGGAAGCAGAAGATGCAGCAAAAACCAAATTCTCTGTAAAAATTAACAACGAAAACTGCATTATCAAAATGGTATGCACATGATGGAACAAGGCAAATGATAATTTTCATTGTATTTGATTGACTCCCAAGCACCATGCACTGAGACATCCTCAAGGATTAGCTCCACGTGGGCTTAGAAAGTTATGGCGAAATTAGACAATTTGAATTTGAAAAATTCCCCCTATTGCACCACCTATACTCAGGGAAGGCAATAGCCGTTATTGAACCTGGCCAAGACGTGGTAGAAGATAACACCATCATTCCACACACAGCAACCATCAATCTCCCTGATGGCAGTATATCTCGCCCCTTCCACATTACACCAGAACACACTCCGCCCATCTGTGGCTTCTGCTCAGCTCTAGGCCACAAAGACCACGCGTGCCCCATCAAATGTGGGGTGGAAGCACCAGAATTTTGTGAAGATGATATGGATGAAACAAGCCCAACCTTCGGTAAAATGAAGGACGCCACTTATGCCTTCCACTGGGGTGAAAGAGCCAAAATTACTTTAGTTGAACCTGTTTTGCACAAGGATCTCCATTGCGCACAGGCCACCCACAAGCAGGCTGCAAGTTCCGCTGAACCTCAAGCCCACACTACGATTTCCCTGGACCAGATCCAATTAGATGCCATGGCAGCGCGGCGAAATAACCTTTCAGACCCCCCACACAAAATTCAACAAAACCAAAGTAAAATTTTCAAACACAACCAATCAGACGCCTTTAATTACATTGAAGCAGAACCACCTAGTACCACTGTGGATTCTCCTAGCCAATCACATGCTAACAACAACGTGGTCCATGAGTACGATATAGAAGATCATCCCAGCCAATCACAAGGTAACAATGCTCCCACACAAAACCCAGTTGCCCTGACACCTGGCTTCTACACATCTATCCCACAGGTAAGTAGCGGAATATTACGCTGGTGGGGCACAACACAACCAACCCC
Source organism: Massospora cicadina (assembly GCA_022478985.1). Classification (NCBI taxonomy): domain Eukaryota; kingdom Fungi; phylum Entomophthoromycota; class Entomophthoromycetes; order Entomophthorales; family Entomophthoraceae; genus Massospora; species Massospora cicadina. The sequence continues at coordinate 108,820 of JAKSZP010009311.1, forward strand.
AGGGCCAAACTCCTTGGAGTAATCTGAGCCCAAAGAAACCAAACAAGACTGATGCTATGAACACCAAGCAACATGCCGGAAATATCCCATCTGATCAACCCCAAACTTGTAGTATGACCTGCACTGCTAAGGAATGGGGTGACCCCAGTGGGTCGCCCCAACGTTTCTGATGTGCACGTTACCGCAATCACCATAGGGACGCTCAACATTGCAGGAGCCAAAACCCTCACATCCCAGGCCAAAAAATGGTTTACCTGCGCAACATCCCCGTGGACATCTTAGTCATCCAAGAACCCCACTGTCCACCAGGGGAGGAGGAATCATGGTCAACCATGCTCCTCCCAGCTAAATCCTTTTGGAGGTACCACTTATGGGGTGGTAATTCAAGCCAACTGCAACCCCCCAATTAATATCTGAAGCACATCCTCCCTCCTGTTGGATGTCTACTCCTAATGGACATCGAGTGGAATGGAGAAAATTTTGCTGTGGCATGCGTTTATGCCCCAAATGATCCAAATGACCGCCAAAAAAATTTTCTTCAATACCCTCTCAATCCCCTTTGCTGAGACAACATTTTTGTGGGAGATTTTAATTAGTGGCTTAATTCCATAACTGACCATTGGCCAAAAATAAAGGCCATACCCCGCGGCCACACGGAGCTTCACATACTAAGGATAACGCTGGGCCTGTATGACATCATCCCCAAACAGGCCACCATGCTGGCCAAAATGATGAGGCCCCACTACAATAACAACCAACTGGTCTCAATGACCCAGATTGACCTGATGCTCACCCCCGTAGACTTCCATCACTGTGTACCAAACTTTATAACTACAATCATCCCCCTTTCCAACCACCAAATGATTTCAATAAAATTATCATCCGTGGCAAAATACTAAAATCCACTGACCTGGCACAAGGTTCATCTGAGCACCATCCCCCTTCTGGAGCAAAGACTTTGGATTGAGAAATTGATAACAACACAAACAAAAAATTGACAACCTACAGGGAGCCCTATCACCAAGTGGGAATTTTTAAGACTAGAGTAACCAAGAAAGCCTGCCACTTGAACTCCAGAAAGCTGACCGCAACATCCGCGACAATCAATAAGGCTATCAGAAAGCTCCAACGCCTAGAAAAAAACACACCCCATGAGGGATACAGCCCTCAATGGGGACGCCTGTGGTTCCAAGCATCTGCACAGGTCAACTCCATCTTCAGAAAACATCAACACTATATTGAAGTATGGCATAAATCAAAATACATTCTATCCAGTGAAACCCACACAGCCAAATTTTCCCCCACTTTAGACCAATCTCAATCTTGGCAACCTGCACACAGGTCCGTCGAGCAGATGACACACTGGCATCCACACCATCTGAAATATTGGCAAAATTACACTTGTTTTACACAGACCTGTACATGGCGGATTTTGCGGCACCTACCAAAATAAAAAATTTTCTTTCATCTGCTAATATTAACAATATAGTTGATAAACCAGACCCTGCTGAACCCATCACTAGAGAGGAACTATGGGAGATAATAAAATCAACTCCGCGCCACAAGTGTCCTGGGCCCGATGGCCTCCCATATGAATTTTACAAAAAATATTTTAACCACATTGCACCAGTACTACTAGCAACTATGAACAAGTGCCTAGAGGACACAGCCCTTCTACCTGACGGCCAAGATGCATACGTGGTCACACTCTCTTTAAAAAAGGAGACCAGGCAGACCTAAACAATTGGCGTCCAAAAGCTCTCACCAACACCAATACTAAAATACTAACAAAAATATTAGCTAAGCGTCTGGGATGCATTGCACAGACAGCCCTCTCCCCCCACCAGTTTGGCTTCACCCCCAATTGCTCGATTTGGGATAACATTCACACCATAGCCAACATCTTCCAAGCTAACCCCACAGGCGCCCTTGCTCTCCTGAACCAAAAGAAAGCATATGACCGAGTGCACTGGGAATACTTGGAACAATGTCTAAAGGCCTTCAACCTCCCACCCCGCTTTATAAACTGGGCACTCCTCCTAACACGCTCGGCCAGGTTCTCAATCAGAGGCCCAGACTTCCTAACTGACACCATCACCCCACAAAGGGTCTCAAACAAGGCGACCCGCTTAGCCCCCTACTATACAATTTCAGCCTTGAACCTCTCCTCCACATAGTAAGCTCCAAGCTATCTAGAATCAAATTGGAAGGACAACTACCAACCAAAATGCTTGCCTTTGCTGATGACTGTGTCATTGGCGTCTCAGGCAATAGGGATGCCAAAGCAATTGAACGCATTATACACCAATATGAGTCAGTAAGTAACGCCAAGCTGAACAAACAGGAAACAGAGGTACGAGGGTAAGTCAAAAAGTAAAGGCAAATTTTATTTTCTCTGCTGCAATGGCTGGCAGCACTGACTGAACAATGACATATCATAACCTCAAAGTTTTTTTGTTCTTTAGCTTTGTTGTTTCAGTGCTCAACTCCATTTGTAATGATTTTAGGGCATTTTATTATGAGTGCCCCGTTGTCCATGTGCACCAAGGAAGAAATGAGGGGAGTGGTACGTTTTCTGCACTCTGAAGGGATTAAACCTGCGGAGATTATTCGCAGAATGCAGCAGCAGTATGGTGAGAGCTGTCTTAGTGAACGCAAAATTTATGAGTGGATAAATCATTTTAAAAATGGTCGTGTATCTATCTGCGATGAAGAGCGTTCAGGTAGGCCATCCACTTTGAAGACGGAAAAGAACATCAAGACAGTTGAGAGAATGATTCATGATGATCGTCATGTCAAAATTGATGATATTGCGCATGCGTTGAACATTAGCCACGATTCAGCAGTTGCAATCATCCACAAATCACTAAATTATTGCAAAGTGTGTGCTCGTTGGGTACCACATTGACTGACAGACTAGCACAAACAGAAACGTTTGGAAATTTTGAAATCACATTTAAGGCGTTTAGAAGAGGAAGGAGAAGAATTTCTCAGTTGCATAGTAACTGTTGATGAGATGTGGTTCCATCTCTTCAAACCACAGAGTAAAAGGCAGAGTATGGTGTGGAAACATCCATCCTCGCTTACTTCAAAAAGTTCAAAAGACAAGTTTCTGCAGGAAAGTTGATGATGACAGTGTTTTGGGATATGAAAGGTCCAGTTCCATTTTAATTACACTCCTAAAGGTCAAACAGTGAATAGTGACAGCTACTGTGAGCTACTGCGAGTTCTGAAACCCAAAATTAAAACAAAGAGGCGAGGAAAACTTTCAAATGGTGTTCTTTTGCTTCAGGACAATGCCCATCCTCATACTGTGGGGAAAACAATCCAGTGTATTCAAGATCTTGGTTTTGAGCTACTGGAATCCTCCGTACAGTCCTGACCTAGCTCAAAGTGATTTTCACCTTTTTGGTCCAATGAAGGAGCACCTGTGTGAATCCAAATTTTTGTCAGATGACGAGGTTGTGGAGGCGGTGCGCGAGTGGCTGTGCACGATGCCACAAATCTTCTTCCAGGACGTAATTAGGAAGCTTGTCAAGAGATGGACCAAGTGCATAGAAATTGAGGAGATTATTTAGAGAAATAATAATACTTGTCATCTTGTTTTCACAAAAAAAGATCCTTTTTAAAGATTTGCTTTTACTTTTTGACTTACCCTCATAATTTTAATGAACCAATTCAAAGCAAGATGGACCCCCCTCCCACAACCAACCAAATCAACCCACCGCACATCCTACCACAGGACATAGACCTACCTCAATAAAACCACTATGCCTATCCTTTTCACCCCACCCCGCCACAAACCCAGTCCGTCATCTGAGAATATGGCTTGAGGCTGGCGGATATGCACATGATATTATTGAAACCAAAATTTTGGACAACATCACAAAAAAAATGACAAGCATCCGGAGGAGTAAAGCCAGTTTAGCTGGAAGGGTTACATTGGCCAACTCCCTGATCTTGTCAAAGCTATGGTTTGCTTCTCATGAAGTTCCTTTCTCCACAAACTTTACCAACGCACTCTACAAGCTCCTGCAGAACTGGCTGTGGTCTGGATACCGCGCACCAGTCAGGCTGGAGACCATGTATGGCCCCCGGAGGAAAGGTGGGATGGGGCTGCTCAACTTCACATAACGAGCAACGCAAATCTTTGGCTCCTGGATAGCTATGACAACGTCCCCCAGCCCGCCATCCCCCCACTGGGCCAAGGCAGCCCAAACTAACTTCGCAAGGGCACTACATTTGAGGTCCCCATCCAACCCTACAACACTGATGAAGTACCTAACAACATATAAACAGTCACAGGACCGCACAACACTGACCGCTACTTCAAACGCGTCCTGTACACCCTAAGACAAGGGGATTGGAGTTTCTCTTATACACAACAACCCGAAGATACTAACCCTCCAATAGAATACATGCGACTCCACAGAGGACAAACTGTGACCAACGCACCCGCCCCACTGCCACCCTTCCCTCTATCCTGGATTGACTATCTAGATTACCAAGACATCCCATATGACCTTCGCACCCAACGGAAGGTGTGGGACCTCGTCACTTGCCCCCTCTTATCCCCACAAGTGAGCTCCACAGTGTGGCGCTACATGCGTCGCACATTTAGAACAGCCAACCGCACCTTCTCAATGTTCAAGTCATGCGCCATCTGCGGCAGACACAACACGCTGGCCCACCGCCTGAAAGAGTGCCCGCCGTCTAAGATTATCTGGGCCAACTTGATGCACTTATTCCAACAATCACCATCAGCTGAATTTCGACTATCCCGCGATATCCTAGCACTCAACAAAATCTCACCTATCCCCCAGATGCTAAGGGCTTTAATTGTGAGTATTGCAATATGGTCCATTCATACAATTGCCCTCAATTCATTCAACGGGATCTTCCACAACATTAACTAAGCTATCTTCAAGTTCCACAGCCACTTGGCCAACCACTTTCAAGCCTGGATATTCGTATCAATGAAACACAAATGGAAGAAACAGATGGGCAACTGGCTCCCAATCTGGTTCCTTCGATGTGACACCGAAAACCTCACAGTCTCTATAGGCAATACACCCTACTAGACCTTGATCTGAAAAGTCTCTCAAGGCCATAATCACCTGCAACCCGTGGCTACTAGCCACACCCAAGTGTACTATGTCTTTTCCTGCCCTCTTGGTTCCATAGCTTAGTGTGCCCCCATTTTTTACTTTCTTTCCCACATATCAGATGTGTCAGTCTCCTGGTCAGCCATCCTCGAATAAATAAAAAGAATCACCCTATGTAACTTTTAAAAACCTTTACAATTGGAAGTGTTTATTTAACTGAGGCAAGCCGACCAGGGGACGGGCATTACCAAGTATGTGTGGAATACAAAGATATATAAGATTGGGCATCCTGGAGTACTCAGGTTACCCCTGTTGCCAGCGGGACTGCCAGGTATGGGGGGAGTTGGTGCGCTACTCTGAGGGGGTTTCCCCCACTATGGAGTAGGTGTGAAGAAAGGGGTCTGCTGAGGAACCAAAGTGGGAACTACGATTCTATGAGCGCATGTTGCCTTGGCCCCATATATCCATAGAGCCAGGCTTGGAAGTGCTCCAGTAAGTAGACGTGGAACCTGTTAAAAACCCCATGGATGGTTGGGACCATGCCCTTGAACGCATTTAAGGCAAAGGTGGGGATTGTCCACATTGCAATGGGTATCATTAGGGAGCGGAGGTAGATGGGATTGGTGACTCAATCTGGAGCGCGAAAAGGCTCTTTGATATAGAAAATTCCTGCTCGTTTTAGAGCTTAAGCAAGCGCACGACTTCCTGCCATATGGCTTTGGTTGGGGGGCATGTTTCTAGGCGGTGATGTAGGGAACCCTCCCCACCACATACTGCGCAGGTTGCGTGGAGGGAATTGGAGCAGTCCGCCATCCTATATACCCTTCTCAGACAGCGCCAGGCGTTGGCTCTTACCCTTGGCTGTTGGAGTGGGTGGTGCGTCATTCTCCACACTGTCTTCTGTGTGGTTAAGTTATAGGAGATGTCCAACGCATCTAGGTATTCAATTCTAGCAATGGTTGGGGTCGTAGTAAGCATGTCTCTCTGGGGGTGGTTTTCTAAATTTCTTAATTTCAAGTGGGGGCTGGGTCGTCCCCTTCCCTGCACAGTGCCAGTGTTCTCTACGGTCCATCCCATGTGGCGGATGGTTTGGAGGATGCGTTTGAAGTGAGGGGGATTCCATGCAAGCCCGTTGCAGTAAGGTGTTTAGCAAGGTATGGTAGTATTCTGGGTGGGCTATGTGGGTTGGTTAATTTGAGCACATGTGCGAAGTTAGTCCTCGCTGCCCTGGACCAGTGTTGTTGTGGGAGGTCTGGGTTAAGGACTTCCTTTATCCAGGTACCCAGGATGCGGTTGGCGTGGCTCTCAAAATCTATTAGTCCCATGCCTCCGCTTGAGCGTGGGCCAAAGAGTGTTCCATCCGTATGGGAGGATGGGATCCGGGCCACAGCCAGCCCTGGATGAGCGCGCGGATTAAAGTTATAAAGGTGGGTGAGAAGGCGATCGCGTGGGCATGGTACCATAGTATTGGGAGGATGAGTGAGTTAGCAACTGTTACTCACCCCGTTAGTCCTGGGGATCTTCCATTGAGGGAGGCTACGCAGTTGGATACCCGCTGTAGTAGGTTGCTTTCCATTGTCTCATTGGCATATCCCCCTGTTTCCAGCCATATCCCAAGGTGGCGGACAGGAGTGGTGGTGGGAGGTGATGCGAAAGGTAAGATGAGTGGGTTTTTCCTTTATATGGGGGTATTAGGTTCTGGTGTTGTAGCCCAGTTGTTAGTGTACTTGCCTAAGAGAATGATTTCTGTTTTCCTTTTGTTGAACGATGCATTGCTCACCATGGAGTGTTCCTCTAGGGTGCGTTCCAGCTGTGGGCATCATTGTTGTTAGCTATACCTGCCACGCAGTCATCCACAAAGGCCAGTATCTTGACTGATGTCTGGCCTTGTACAGTTATTCCCATGAGGTGTGAGTCAGTTACGCGGAGGAGTGGATCAAAACTGAAATTATACAGCAGTGGGCTGAGGGGGTTCCCTTTTTTGAGCCCTCTGTGTGGTGTGATCTTTTTAGTTAGGAAGCCAGGGCCGCATACAGCCATGGTTGCAGATTCTTTAAGGAACATCTCCCAGTTTATGAATCTGGGTGGGAGTTTGAAAGCGTGTAGGCCTTCCTTTAGGTATGGCCAGCTAACGCGGTTGTATGCCTTTTCCTGGTCTAAGAAAACCAGGGCTCCAGTTGCTTTGGATTGACATATGTTTGCAACAGGGTGTATGTTGTTCCATATTGAGCGCCCTGGTATAACCCCAAACTGGTTGGGTGACAGGACGTCAGAGGCAATTGTGCCTAATCTGGCTGCTAAAAATTTTGTTAGAATTTTTGTGTCAATATTAAAGAGTGCGATTGGACGCCAGTTGGCCAGGTCCAATTTGTCACCCTTTTTATACAAGGTTATGACATATGATTCATGGCCACCAGGTAGGAGGCGTGTTTCCAGCAAGCACTGGTTCATAGACGCAAATGGGAGGGGGGCAATTTGCCGAAAATATTTTTTGTAAAATTTGTAGGGTATACCATCAGGCCCTGGGCATTTCCTACGTGGGGCATTGCGGATTGTATCCCAAAGCTCCTCCCATGTAATTAGATTTAGAATATTGTAGTTCAGCGGTGTGCTTTGTATTCCTGCGGTTTGTATAAATTTTGTGATTTTTTGTGAGTCTGTCAGTGTATCGCGGTATAATTCAGTGTAACAGTGGTGTACTTCCGCCTTGACCTCCTCAGGGTCAGTGCCACGGTGCCGTCAGTCTTGTGGACCTGTGTGCATGTGGGCTGGTTGCTGAAGGAGTGGAATTGGAGGAAGAAATATGTCAAACATGTTTCGCCTTCCTTTATGAACTTATCTTTGTTTGATAATTTGATTATGTGTTGGTGCTTGAAGATGAGGGTGTTTAGTCAGGCGGATACTTCTGCCCATTTGCATCCCCACTTGGGGCTATAACCAGATCTCAGGGTGTTAAGCTCGAGGCGGTCCAGTTCCGCCAAGGCATGCCTGATTGTGGCTGTATTGATGGTGTACTTATGTGATGCAAGATGTCAGGTTTTGTTGATTAGTTCCTTTTTGAAATTTGCCCATGTTACAAGGGATCCTATGTGAATGGGGCTGTGAATTCTTGATTTGTGGCCTCATGTTCAACCCAGTCAGATATTTTGGGTATTTTTATGTTTTCTAGGTGTAGCTTTCTCCAGGGCGACACCTGTGTGTGGGTTTGGGTTGGCAATAACTGCACCAAAACAGGTTGGTGGTCAGAAATTTTAACTTTTTTTGTTGTAAGTTTGGAAATTTTTGATCATTGGGTTTGCAGAACGAGGATTTGATCATTGCAGCTCATTGATAGGAGCACTCCCTCACGTATGTTGGGCCATGTCATGTGGGGAAGGAGTGGAGATCTGGGGGAGGTCATCCTGTAGGCCAAGGGATGCCTTCATTGTGCGGAATTCGATGTGTCCCAGTGGGTATCCCTTGAGAAACAGCCATCAGTCCGTGTCAGGGTTATCTCAGCAGTTAAAGTCACCCAACAGGATGGTATCTGGTGGGAGGGTGAGTGTTGGAATGGTTTTGAGAAATTGATTTCTCTCAGCTGCAGTGAATGGTGCATAGATGCATGCTATCAAGATTGTTTCCTCTTGGCATGTGATTGTTGCTACCAGGACGCGGCCATGAAGGTATGACAAAGAGTTTGTAATTTTTAATTTTTTGTTATTTCAGACAATCACCCCACAGTGAGATGTCCATACTGATTGTGATGGTGGGACCCTGGCTGACCAGGATCCTTCTTCCCCTTGTAGACAGTAAGTTTCTTGGATGGCCAAGATCTCTACAGGGGTTTTGCAGGAAGTCCAGCTTTTTGGCTTGGGACGTTTGAGCCCTGGCTCCTGCGATGTTTAGCATCCCTATTGACACTGAGGTGCCCGCAGTGCCTCAGGAGCGGTTGGGAGGGCCCTCTGGCCCTAACCCACCATGGCTCATTTTGGTCATACTCCACATCTGTACTCCAACTTTCTCAGTGACTTTGTCAGTTCCCTTGATCTGACTCGATTTTTTGTGGGAATTGCAGTTTTTGGAATTTGCGTTATCTTTTCTCGCACATATCTCATAATGGTTCAATGCGGGGTGCTTATTGGGTTCTGTAAATTTGGGGTTTAAATTTGGAGAATTGTGCACCAAATTTTCGCCCATATTTCAGCTGAATTGTTCCTCAAAGTGTGCATTATTGATGTTGCTTAGTGATTCAGTCAAGTTGGTGTGAAAACTTTCAACCTGGGCATATTGTTCCAATTGGTTGGCTCAGTATATATACAAAATGTCCTCTTGAATTTGTCCGGGGTTGATGGATGATTCCGCGTGTGCTGCTGCCTTGGCCACTGCCCGCTTGAGGGCTTTTTGTGCCACTTTGCATTATTTATGTGTAACTGGGTCCACAATGGAGTAAAGTCCACCTTCACCCCAGTGGAATGGGTGGTGGCCATTTAAATTCTGGGGAAGTTTTTATTACTGTCATCCGTGGCTTCCTCACATAAGTCTGCTTCCATTAAGCCCTTCTTCATGGGGCATGCGTGTTCCTTGTGTCCCAATGAACTGCAGTGGTTGCATATAGGCGGTGTGCATTTCGGTGTAACTTGGAATGTGAATGACTGTCCCCCATCCAAAAAGTGAAACTCAGCTGTGTTGGGGATTATTGATAAGTTATCTTCTACTTTGGGGAATGGGTTGATCACGGCGATAGCTTTGCCAGTGCACAGGGTTGGCATTAGGCGAAATTGTTGCAATTCGAGTTCTATAATTTCTCCATAGGCTATGAGCCCTTTGTGGAGCTCCTCCTCAATTACCTTATGAGGAATGTTAGTAGGGAGCGAGTTGAATGAGATAAATAAATTTTTCACTTTGTTCCATCTGGTGCGCTCAGTGCTTTTTTTGCCCTCAGGAAGGGCAATTTTGATGCAGACTTTTGCTGCGGCATCTGCTACTTCGACTGTTTCAAACCAATATTGATCCAGCCATGGCCCATGTTGTTGGTGGCGACATATACCGCGTGAGGGAAAAGGGAGGGCTGTGCCTCGCATGTTTTCTCTTACAGGGTTGAGGACTCATCCCCAAGGAAGAGTCAGAGCCCATGTTCCACCTTTAAAGGGGTTGGTTACATTGGATGTACATGTTTTGATCTTGTTGTATAGTAAACATCATAAGCCCAGATGGTGTCTAAATTCATGGTTTCTTGGCAGCTTAGGTTCCTGGTCCCCCTCCAGGGCGTTTCTTGCCCTTGAGTGCACCGTTCTGCGCACCTCTTGATGTGACGCTCGCCCAGGTTGTATTAGAGTTATTATTAAAATCGCCCATATCTCCTGTGTGATTATTAAAAATTGCTGTTTGAATTGAATTGTAGTAACTAAAAAGGTTATTATGGGAAAGAAAAGCTTTCTAATTGGAATGAAATTCAAATAATTCCAGAATTAACATCCTCACAACACCTTCAGATTTATCATTGGAGGGTTATCAATGCACGCTAAGGAGTCCATCAGTTGTAAGCTAATTTTAGGGATTCTCCTAATGCAGGATAAGTCATGGGGTTGTTCCTCCACCTTATTAAAATTTTAGGGGGGCGTTGGAATGGTCATAGCTTTTGTCATGGTCAAATGACATCATAGTGGGGACCAACCCCAAGGATAAGGCTGGGCGCCAGGAGGCCCAGAAGGTGAATCTTCAGGCCCTCCCTGACCTCAGGCACACACTAGACCAACGCTGGGTACAAGCAAAATATGCCCAGGTTGGTACTAGTGAGGTGCCTAACGCCCAGCCCCTTACATCAGCTCAGGTGTTAAAACGGATGGTTTCTATAATGAACACAGACAGTTCAATTTGGTTAGTTGAGGAACGGAGTTTTGAAACTCGTTCCAAATATAAAAATCACACGTTTGGGTCAAATCCAACTTCAATCAATTACATGAGTGAAGTCAGTTTTAGTGTATTCTGCCAATCTGGATGGTAGTGTTTGCCTATTGGTGGGTCAGTGCTTGGCCCACTTCAGCAAACCCCGGATTTCCCTAACGTAGTTTAATTTTGTTTCCTATGACCAACACTCCTTGTTGGTCGACTTCCCAATAAACATTTGCCCATTTTTTCCCATTTTTCTTATGTTATCTCTAGAAAACCTGTGTGCGGACCTCTTCAAGAAGGTCTTACACTATTTTAACCACCTTCTTTTAAGTTTCAATTAAATTTTCAACTCTTAAACCATTGGGTCGCCCAGGTTCCCTCCAGCCTGGGCCGTTTACCCTTTCCCCTTTGTGCACCGCTTCATTTTTGGTCAGTTGTTTGCTATCATGATTGCACTTTTTCCCTTAAGTTATTATCACTCCAGCACACTCTGCTGGGCTCTAGTAACTTTGGTACTAATGGCTAGTTTCCATGCGTTGGCTCTGTGCACCAAGCACCACCACGCTGGAAACAGTAAGAATTATAGGCACTCTCCTTACATTAGTTGACCAACCTCTTAAATCTATGTGCATGAACTTTTTCCATGTAAAACTTTTCCAAAGTGGAAATAGTGGGCACCGGTTGTGGGCTTCAGCTGTGGTTAGCTGCACCGCTGTTTCCTCTTTTTCCCGAAGGTTGGAGCAACTTGGCATTATTATGGTTGCCTCCAACTGGAAAGTATCCACCCTTCATGCTTGTACCTGGTGGATATGGATGCTTCAAGGTCTGAAAGTCATGATTCCCTGACTTTCCGCCAAAATTATAATCTTAATTTAAATAAACAGCTTTACATCGACAGCACATTCAGATGATGCGGCGGAATCAGCGCAGATGATCCTGGGGGTGTTGTCCTTGGATAACGTCAGGCCTTCCATTGCAGTTGGGGGAATAGGGTCGTTTGCATCTAAAAACGCGTTTTATAATGAAAATCTTATCCAAACCTCTGAGCCGTTTATTAGCTTTTATGGCCTGGATAAGAACCCTATTCCAGTATATAAAATAACCCCTGAGAACCCTCGTTTGACCCCTACCATGATCCATGGCACTCAGGAAGTTGAGAAAGAACTTCGTTTTAAATATGATAAAGTATATGCACTTGCAGAAGGCATGGTGGGGTATGTGGCCTCAGTAGTAAGAGTGGCCAACTATCCTCCCCCTTCTATGATTCCAAAACAGACCTTGATAGTGTGCTAGTGCCAGAGGATGAGTTTGTTGGTGATGTTCTGGCGCTGTCTGTTATTAATCAAGACCATTTGGGGGTTTTCTACTATCTGCTACCCTTTCATTTCCTTTAGGGAAATTCAGCACCACTGTACTGGTGGATACTGGCGACTCTTATAACTTTATGGACCAAAGCCTAGCCGACTACCTTGAGCTGAGTTACTTGCCAGATGGTATGGTTAGGGGAGGGGCGTCCCAAGGTATTCCCACTCTGAATATTATGGGACGGTGGACTATCAGATTGGAAAGTACCACTTGTCCGATCACTTCCAGGCTGTCAAAAACCTCTTGTTCCCTATCATTTTGGTAGTGGAGTGGTGGCGGAAGTTTGGCGTTAAAACCAATTTGAAAAAACGTACCCTTTCCTTAACATGAAAGAATGGTCGCACCCTAGTTGTTCCTTTGTCTAAGGCTGACGCTCAGGGCGACTTTTTACTGTCCCCACCTTCACCATTATAGCTTTACCCTTTGCTGAAGCCCTCAGTGGAAGTTTCTATACCTTCTTGCTTGAATTGTTTGGAATCCTCTTTTGATGCAGCATCTGCCAACGCACTCCCTGAGCACTCCAAGTCCGATTGTGACTTCAAGCTCACTGTGGATCTGGTGCATATATCTTCCCCATTTACCCATTGACGGTCCAGGAGGAAGAGGCGTTGGATGTGTGGGTGAAGGAACAATTAGTCAAAGGTGCGATTTTTCAGCGTACCTCCCCTGTATTCTCCCCACTTCTCTTTGTTGAGAAGTCTGCTGGTACTCTACGCGCATGTGTAGACTATGGGAACCTCAACAACGTCACTATACCGGATCTACATCCCATCCCTTTAGATTCTCAGATTGCACGCTATGTGAATAAGGCTAAGGTCTTCTCCAAGATGTTAATCTCAATGTGTTCAATCAAATTTAGATTAGAAAAGGGCTTGAGTGGTTAGACACATTCCATACTTAAAAAGGGATCTTCCAGTTTCAGGTCATGCCCTTTGGGCTTAAGAATGCCCCTGCCATCTTTCAACGCTGCATTGATGCAGCGTTGGGGGACTTGTTAGGGGTATGTGCGGTTGCCTACATGGATGATATCTTGGTGTTTCCCCCTGATCCGGAGTCCCATGCAGATCACCTTTGGCAAGTGGTGGAGAGGTTAAAGACAGCCAGCCTTACACTGAAAATTAGCAAATGTGAATCCTTTAAGTCCCAGGTCACTTTTCTAAGCAACGTCGTGTTTGACCAGGGCCTTATGATAACTCCAGATAAGGAGAAGGCTATTCGTGAGTGGCCTACCCCCACCTCAGTCAGAGAATTGAGAAGCTTTTGGGGACATGTACATTCCTCAAGAAATTCACACCAGTTCTTTCTGAGGTGGCAGCTCCCTTATACAAGGCTAGCAGTGCCAAGGTGCTTCAGTGGTCCCCCGTTTTGGAGGATGCTTTCCAAGAAGTGAAGTGCACCCTGTTGTCCACATTTGTTCTTCTCCATATCGACCCTATAAAAAATTTCATTTCTACTGATGCCTCCAACTTCGCCATAGCGGCCGCCTTGTTACAAGTAGGTGAAGATGGAATAGAGCATCCGGTGGGATATTTTTCTAGGAAAATGTCTTTGCCAGAGTTGAATTACGCCAATTAGACAAAGGAGCTACTAGCAGTGGTGGAGGCGCTGACATATTGGCATCAACCACTTGCATGGCTTTACCCAACCATTCTGTGTACGTACAGATCACCATGCCTTGCTATACTACCGCGCCCCTCATGTCCCAACCCCACAGCAGACCCGGTGGCATGAGACCCTTCCCAATTCTCCTTTTCTTATGAAACCACCAAGGGCAAGGATAACGCATTGGCGGTTGCTTTAAGCCGCAACCCTGCTTTAGCTCCTGATCCAAAGGAGGTAGAAGTCCACAACACACATGTTATGATTCCTCCAAATAAAATTCTGTCTCAACTTCCCTCTTATGGTCAACGGGCCAGCACTTGCACCTCTGGAAAACGCGGAGGGATATGGTACATTCAGAAAGGTTGTCCTTTCTCAGCCGCTGTAAGCCGAATATACTATGGTACTTTCAAAGAGCGCTTTAAATCAAGAGGACTTATCCAGGGGTATCACATGAAGGATGAGATGGTGTGGTTTCAGGGGCGCCTATGGGTACCTGCTGGACCACTGCGTCTGGAAATTATTCGGGACCATCATGATGGAATCACCATTGGTCATCCTGAGAAAGCAAAGACCTTGGAGTTGATACGTCGCACCTACAATTGGAAGGGCTTGCCTTCTCAGGTGGGGCGGTATTGTAACGAGTGTTTGATCTGCAACTAAATGAAGCCAAATTGGCAACCTTTAGCGGGGTTGTTGGTACCAGTCCAGAGAGCTGAAGGGCCATGAACTTCTCTATTGGTGGATTTCATTGTGGAGCTACCAGTCTCTGATGGTTACGATGCCATCATGGTGGTGGTGGACCATTTCACAAAGTTCTCCCATTTCATTCCTTGAAGAACTACAACAACCGCGTCTGAGATGGCTAGGCTCTTCGTCACGCATGTGTTTGCGCTCCATGGGGTTCCCCAAGAGATTATCAGTGACTGGGACCCCAGTTTACCTCCGTCTTTTGGGAAGAGTTGTGTAAGACTCTTCAGATTTTCCCTTGCCGTTCAACTGCCTATCACCCCCAATAAGATGGGCATACAGAGTGAGGAGCCAGTTCTTGGAACAGTATCTGCAGTGTTACACTGCCGCGGATCATTCATATTTGGTTTCTCACCTCCCTATGGCCCAATTTAGTTACAACAACAATATGCATTCTTCTATTGGTTGTTCCCCTGGTTTTCTCAGACCATGGCTTTAACCCTGCCTTTAACATGGAGCCCAGCTGTGGTTCTAAGGTTGAGGCGGTGGTGGACTTTGCCAAGACTATCAAGAAGGTCCACCAAGGGGTTTCCACAAGTTTGAAGGCGGCAATGCAAGTGTATAAGGAGAACGCTGATGGTAAATGCTGAGTGGGTCCCAAATATAAGGAAGGGGATCTTGTGATGCTTGATGCTCGTAACATCCCTATCAAGCAGCCATGCAAGAAGCTGGGACCAAAGAGGATTGGCCCCTACCGCATTGTTAGAAAGGTGGGCCATGCCTCCTACCAGCTAGATCTTCCCTCTTCATTTCAGATCTTTTCTGTCTTCCATGAAAGCAAATTGACGTTGTTTGAAGGCCCCCCACCAGAGACTCCTGAGGACTATCTCGTGGATGGAGCGCCAGAGTGGGAAATGGAAGAAATAGTTGCCTCCCACCGTGTTAAAAGAAGGCTTAAGTACTTGGTATCCTGGAAGGGTTTTAACACTGCAGAGAACAGTTAGGTTCCAGCGCGCAACTGTGTGCATGCCTAAGATCTGATTGAAGCCTTCCACGAGCGTTTCCCCCAGGATGCTGGATCTCAACTCAAACCAACCGTTGCCGCCATTAAGTTGGCCCCAGCCCAAAAGAACTTTTCCCTTGTGCAAGCCCCTGGAGGGGGGTCGGGCCCCATTGGGAGGAGAGTATAATGTCATGGTCAAATGACATCATAGTTGGGACCAACCCCAAAGATAGGGCTGGGCGCCAGGAGGCCCAGAAGGTGAATCTTCAGGCCCTCCCTGACCTCAGGCACACACTAGACCAACGCTGGGTACAAGCAAAATATGCCCAGGTTGGTACTAGTGAGGTGCCTAGCGTTCAGCCCCTTACATCGGCTCAGGTGTTAAAACGGATGGTTTCTATAATGAACACAGACAGTTCAATTTGGTTAGTTGAGTAACGGAGTTTTGAAACCCGTTCCAAATATAAAAATCACACGTTTGGGTCAAATCCAACTTCAATCAATTACATGAGTGAAGTCAGTTTTAGTGTATTCTATCAATCTGGATGGTAGTGTTTGCCTATTGGTGGGTCAGTGCTTGGCCCACTTCAGCAAACCCCGGATTTCCCTAACGTAGTTTAATTTTGTTTCCTATGACCAACACTCCTTGTTGGTCGACTTCCCAATAAACATTTGCCCATTTTTTCCCATTTTTCTTATGTTATCTCTAGAAAACCTGTGTGCGGACCTCTTCAAGAAGGTCTTACACTATTTTAACCACCTTCTTTTAAGTTTCAATTAAATTTTCAACTCTTGAACCATTGGGTCGCCCAGGTTCCCTCCAACCTGGGTCGTTTACGTCTTTCCCCTTTGTGCACCGCGTCCTTTTTGGTCAGTTGTTTGCTAACATGATCGCACTTTTTCCCTTAAGTTAATTATCGCTCCAGCACACTCTGCTGGTCTCCAGTAACTTTGGTACTAACGGCTAGTTTCCATGAGTTGGCTCTGTGCACCGAGCACCACCACGCTGGAAACAGGAGAGTTATAGACACTCTCCTTACAGCTTTGACTTTTGTCTTGGAAGTGTCAGGTTTGGGCTGCCCCACAACTGCAGGTTTGAACTAGGGGTAACCTGAGGTGAGGCCAAGAGGGATCAAGACAGCATCTTTGAGGGACGCGATATTTGATCCACCTTAGTAGACTGCGCTGAAAGAGGAGTAGAACAAGGCATAATGATAATTGACTTCACTGGCTTAGTTTCTGAAACTGAAGCTTGAATGGAGCGCTGCCCCATAACTGACAGTATTTTTGGTTATCCTCACATGATGGGGGAGCATCTCGTCACTGCAGCTCTGCAGAAACAGGGTTCTAAAGGGGGATAGCCATTGGAGTGGCTGGAAGTGTTAGATTTGATTCTCTTCTCGTAGCACTTTGCATAAGAACAAATTTATGAAAGGCAGCCACTGCTAGCAAAGCCTCTTTAATATCCTGTCTGTTTGGAAGGCTCTCTTGACTTCAGAGAGATACATTGCTAAATGGGGATGAGACGCCAAGCCAGCCATAGTAGCAGCAATGGCATCGTCTAGAGGTAGTATTTTGGCAAGCAACTGAGGTTGAGCTTTACTATAGAATTGCTCAACAAAAGAGGGGATCGATTCTCCCTCTTGCAGGCTAAGGCACATTAAGGCTTATTTTTCATTTGCAAACTCTGAATGAAGCCAGATTCTTCAATGAATGCTTGCTTAACCTCCGCCCAGGTGCTTATGGAGGCCAAATGCAGAACCATTATCTCCTGAGTCAAATGACTAAAGCAGGGAACGATGTTTTTGAGTTTTTGCTGGTCAGTTGTTCCTTCCATCGCAGGTTCATACACAAAGAGGAAGGTTGCAATACTGCCCTCTCCTGGAATAAACTTTTTCCTGAAAGGGGTTTTGTGAATGGTGAGAAAGGCTCCATAAAGGCCTTAAAATGGTGCAGCTTGGGTTTCTTAAGTTGGGACAATGCACTAGTTAGCTGTAGTTCTAATGCAGATATCATAGACTCAGATGAATTGGGGAGTTGTGAGGGGTAGTTTCCCCACCAAGCTCCATTTTTTATGAGTTTTATTGAGGCGTACTATGCCCTTGTAGTGAGCACCACTTGTCAAAATCCTGGCGATGGCTAACGATTTCTGGTTCTAATTTGCACAGGATTCAACTATTAAGCAGAAACAGTAGTATAAAGACTTTCTATTGCTATTATGAAAACGGGAGATTTTATTAACACAGGAACAATAGAATATGAGAATATAAATACTATGAAAAACGTGGTTTGATTTTATATATGTTTTTATTAGTGACATTGACAGGGTCAAAAGTGAACCCTCTCAATATCTCAATGCTTAATATAAAATTTTCAACGCTCAAAGTTCAAATTAGCTTAGTAATGTCCAAATTAGGGAATATTGGGATTCAACCTATTGGATCTCAGGAAACTCACTTTGCTTTGAAATTACAGCTGATGGAGGGCAGCTAGGATAAATCCGTGAAGTAAGGTATTGATATACTTTCCTAATCAGTGGATGGGAAAATATTTGCACGCTGCTGAACCCCTCCAACTCTATAAAAGGGGCTGGTTTCCACGGTGTAGCTTGTACTAAATTAGAAGTGGCCTGGAGAGGAGCCTCCGATGGACTCCCTGATTTTTAGCATAGTCAAGGCAATTTGACTAATCAAACTTTTTGGTTTTGCTTGAGAAGTACTAGTAAAAGTGTTATCCTAATTATAGGGGTTTCACTGGAAATTGACCAGGGTCTTTGGCGAAGCTTTTATTCATTTACTTCTAAACCATTCTTTTTGATACATTGGACTTGTATTTGTTTGACAACTTGAACAGCCTCCATTTTGTGGTAATTTTTTTTGGTTTACAGGTGGCCCCTGTAGTGAGCACCACTTGTTGGAATTCAGGCTGTGATTGTGATCACTAATGAGTTTTACACCTGAATTTAAACAGTTTTTTGGCAGGAGAAGTAATACTTTTAGCTGTTGGATAAACATAACAGGGGTATTTTATTGCTAAATTTATTTGAAACCCTTTACAAATACTAAAGTTAGGTTCATATAATGAATTTATTAAGTGAGGCTGCAGATAAGAAAAGCGAACCCTATTAAGATCTCACTGCTTAGTATTTAAAGCAACTCAAGGCTTGAGGTGAATTGAGTGCAAGATTCATTATAAGCTTCAAATCCTAATTATGAAATATGGAAATTCAACCTATCAGAACTTTTCAAAACTCACCTCATTTACACTTGATGACCAAATTTGGTTCAATGCCAGGTAAGATGAACCTGTAAAACAAGGATCTAATATTTAAGCCAATCATCAGGTGGGAAAATATTGGCACCTGGTGAGACCCCCTACAAGGCTATAAAAGGGGGTGGTCATGGCGTAGGTACTTGAAGTAAATTATAATTGGGATGGGGAGGACCCTCAGAGCAACTCCCCTAATTTCGCCGCAGGCTTGTAATAGCCCTGCCATTAACTATAGGGTTATTTGACCAAAGAGGGGGTTTAGAAGTATTACCCTGGGTAAAGTATTCCACTGAGATGAATAGGGTTTTTGTGCTAATTTTATCTTTACTGAAATTTAAAACACTAATATTATAAAATTACACAGGTAATTGTCTGACAAGCACTAAATATAATTTGATGTGGGGGTGGACTCCTTCATCATTTGGACTATTTGCACTCAAAACATTCTTCTCCCTTAAGTGAGAAGTCAATTGTCTGACAGCCTAAATATATGTGGGTTATTCAGAAAGTAAGGTTTGAATAACCCTCATATTTTTATAAGAAACTGGCCTTACTTCATAAATACCCACATACATGAATTCAACCATGCAAATTTGCAGTTTGTATAATATTAAGCTTAAAATAATGATGGTGCAACTTAAAGGGCCATTCTATTGGCTGGGCTATCCTTCATCTGTGGTGATATTCACTTGAGTTTTTGTTGTTTAGTTTGGAAGTCCTTTTATAATATTACCCTTCCATCTATTCACTCAATCTTTGTTCATATTTGAAACCTCTATCAATTTGGGTCTATTTAAAAGCTATCATTCTATTTGTACATTATGTTGTTCCCCCTAAGAGATTCAACATTATATGGTAACTTTTTATATGCTGGAGAGGTTTGTAGGGCTTCTGTTTTTGAGCTCAATGGTTTGATATCTGAGAAGCCCAACAGTCATTACTTGAGGTTGACTAAGCCGCATGACAAATATTTTTATCTAAAGAGTGCCAAGTCACCACTTATATCCTGCCAGCTAGAGTATCTGTCCTAAGGTAAGCACGGCAAAATAAACTTGTTAAAGTCAAGAAACAAAGAAAGATATAGAAAAGATTATCTAACACTATTCTAGTATAAATCAGGGTTTTTATATATCACAATTAACGATATGAACCCCAAAAGGGTAAGATTAGTAAAGATAATAGAGGTGGAAATCCAGAAGTGAGGCTCTTGGTCAGATGATACGTTATGAATGTTATAGTGCCTTTGTATCATAGTATTGATAAGGTAAAAATAGTGAGTTTAATACCTAAGTCAGATAAGACTGTGTGTTCCTTAAGTTGTTCATTAGGCAGCTTATCAATTCCTACCCTTTTTCAGGTTCATCTCAATTTGTGATCTTGTTTGCTACTAAAAGTAATTATCACCTGACCTTCAGTTAATCTATCATATTATGAGTCAGGAATGCATTTTGGGGAATTTTAGACTCAAATTGGTTTTTCAGTGTTTTACTAGAGTTGACTAGAGCTGTGTGACTATCAATTTCTCTAGGTAATTTATTGAAGTAATGGAAGTAACCCCTGTAAAAAGTTTTAGGCTTTCTGATTATTCTCTGTTAATAACCCCTATAAATATATTAACTGCGCAGTTTTGGGGTTTGTGCAAAACACCATGTTGTATGATAGTAGTTGATATAATTGTTAATAATAGTATGGCGACTATTATCCGTAGTTGATTTAAGGTATTAGATTTCAGTCTATGATTGGCCAGTATTTCCTCTTCAAAACTTTAAGATGTCCTGAATAGGGAGACATTCCCTCATAAAACCTAACTCAATCTATGCTCATATCCCTGTTTACAGTTTCTCTTGTTTGACACACTGTCAGCAGCAATCCCTGATTCAATTCAGCTTATTCTCTGGATCCCTGCTCAGATCCTTACTCTTTATCCTAAAGAGTCTCCCAATTATTGCACACAGCAATAATATCCTTGAGAAAGAATAAAACTCAAAATGGATTCTGATAAAGTTTACTAAGATAATACTCTAGTAAAAGTGATCTGATGATTGATGATGTTTTTCTCAAACTCTCATAATTGATGATGATCTTTATTAGTGAATTCTTTAGGGAATTTATAGTGGTTAATGCAGCGCCCAACCCTTGGTTAGCATCTTATTGATGAAACGGCAGCCGTTGCCATTGAATCGCCCATCCTTGTCTCAGCAGCAATGGTCTTCCCTATCCTGTCTAGGATTCCATTGTTGGACATCCTTTGGACCTAAAACGGAAAGAGTCAGCAAACGTGTCCCTAATGTTTCCTCTCTACCCAAGCGAGCCAACCATATTTGGCAAGCAACCTATTTAAGTAATGGGACTTGTTACCTGTCATGGTTGGATGACTTAATAGTGGGAACTGATGCTAAAGATAAGGCTGGGCGACAGGAAGCCCAAAAGGTGAAACTTTGGGCCCTTCCTGACCTGAAACACACCTTAGATCAACGCTGGGTGCAAGCAAAGCATGCCCAGGTTAATACTAATGGGGTGCAAAATTCCCAGCCTCTTATCTCGGCCCAGGCACTGAAACAAACGATTTATGTTACAAACAAAGATGGTTTGATTCAGTTAATTGGAGAGCAAGGGTTTGAATCCCGTTTGAATTATGAAACTTTAAGATTGGGTAAGATATGGCTTCAATCGATTACTTGAGTGAAGGCAAGTTTCAGTGTATTTTACAAAATGGATGGAAGCGTCTGTTTATTGGAGCGTCAAGGCTTGGGCGCACTACCACAGAACCTTAATTTCCCCAACCCATGTTAACTACATTTTTTGTGACCAACATTCCTCATTGATCAACTTTCTTAGATAAATTTACCCATTATTTTACACTTTGCTAATGGTTCCTTGGGCGAACTTGGTGGTGGACCTCTTTGGGGAGGTCTCCAACTATGTGGGCCACTACCTTTTATCACAATTTACCAAAATCTCAGGTTCTCCATTGGGCCGCCCAGGTCCCTTCCAGATCGAGGCACCCAAGCCTACTGGCGCCAAGTTACACTTGATTATGGACTCCCCTCTGGGGTCCACTCAAGCTGTGATGTTTCTCACTTACCTGGTACTATATGTTGCACTCTACACCCTTGCCTGGGGTACCTTTTGCACAGGAACCGTTTGAGGTGCCTTATTTCCCATTCCCCTAATGACTAGTTCCCTAGCAATGTGGGTTTGCATCCCACATCACCTTGCTGGGAACGAGAGAGTTACATATACTCTCTTGACATTAGTTGACCAACTTTTACAATATGTGCATAAGAACTATCCATGTGGGACTTTCATTATTAGTAAATTGGGTGCGCTGGCCATTTGTCACTGCCACGATGGTGCTCACCACAGTTTTCTCATTTGGTTTTGTATTGGTGCATCTCGGCGTTATTCTTGCAACTACCAATTGGGAAGTCCCCACCCTTCCTGCTCGTACCTGGTGGTCTCAGACTTTTCACAATTCTAATATTGTGATTCCCCACCTTTCTCCCAAGATTTATTTGGAAATTCATCAAGCCTTGGCTTCCCTTGAGCCAAAACCTCCGTTAAGTATAATTTGTCTAGTTCAAATCCACTTTCGCGAGGAGTGGATCTGTTGTCTCAGTTATCTCCCAATGCGGGTGATTGGGTTTTGCAGTATTCCGCACACAGCCGCTCTTGTGGCGAACAATGGAGGGCTTGGAACAGGCCTTGGAGCCGAATTGACCTGATGAAGCATCCCTCCATTCCTTCTTCGAGTTTTTCTCTGCATCAAGCGGGTCAGCCTATGAAAGCCTACTTAAGTGAATTCTGAAAAAAGCGCAGGCTTTGCCATTAACTGACAAGGTTAAAACGTCATTTCTCCGTTCAACCTTAGATATATTGATGCGAAACTCCCCAATTTGGCAGTCACCCCCTTCCAATTTCAATCATCTTGTCAAAACCCTTTGGGGTAGTTTCCCCACCCCAACCCAGAAGGGGCCAGGTAATTTGGCCATTATTGGATCAAATCATATAAATATGGAAGCCAAAAAGTCACGCGCGCCTCTTAAAATGAGGGAATCTTATCCTTCTATCCTTCGACTTCTTCTAAATTTGAACAAGAGTCTAGCCCCAAGAGTGAAGTAAAGGTTTCAGACGATTCCGCTGTGATGATGTAACCCATGGTTATCTCTATAAATATCGCGTCCTCAACTAGTGGTATTTCCTTGAATCGTGAGATGCTTCCCACTGATTTCCTCCCCATCTTGGCAGAAGTTGGGAACATCGGAGGGTCCAAACCTGAATTTAACCAAAAAAAGGATTCCATTTTCATTTTTTTCCCCAACACTTTTCAAGGTGCATGCCAAGGCATCAGTTCTGGGCTTGAGAATGATGGCCTTGGATAGCAATGCACACCGAATCCTCATAATGAGTGTGGGTTCATTAGAGCCAGAAAACGCGTTTTATAACGTGAGCAATTTATCCTAGAACGAGCCATTTATATGCTCATATGGTCTGGATGAGGACCCTATTTTGGTATATCAGATTACTCCCAAGAACCCTCGTTTGACCCCTACCATGATTAGGGGTTCTCAGGAAGTTGAAAAGGAACTTTGTTATAAATATCAAGATGTATATGCAACTGCAGAAGGTGTGGTGGGATATGTGGCCTCAGTAGTAAGAGTGACCCA
Source organism: Massospora cicadina (assembly GCA_022478985.1). NCBI lineage: Eukaryota > Fungi > Entomophthoromycota > Entomophthoromycetes > Entomophthorales > Entomophthoraceae > Massospora > Massospora cicadina. The sequence continues at coordinate 132,390 of JAKSZP010009311.1, forward strand.
CTATCCCTCCCCCTTCTATGATTCCAAAACATACCCTGATGGCTTGTTCAATCCAGAGGAAGAATTTTCTGGTGAGTTGGTGGCATTTTCTGCTTTGAATAAATCCCATTATGGATACTTCTTGTTGACTGCTACCCTTACATCCTCTTATGGAAAGTTCAGCACAACTATTTTGGTGGATACTGGTGCCTTGAATAATTTTATTGACCAAAACCTTGCTGACTACCTTGAGTTGAGTTACTCACTAGGTGGTATGGTTAGATGTGGGGCTTCTCAAGGTATCCCCACACTAAACATCATGGATTTAGCCAATTTCCAGGTAGGTTCTTATCTATTGTCTGACCAGTTTCAAGCTATCAGAAACCTCTTGTTCACCAAAATTTTGGGTGTTGAGTGGTGGTGGAAGTTTGACGTCAGAGCTAATTTGAAAGAAAACACTTTATCCTTGTCTTTGACAAACGGTCACCAGTTGATTGTTCCTTTGTCTGAGGATAACGCCCAAGGCAAATTATCCCATTGGCCCAATGTTCCCAGTTCATATCTTGCCCCTTTTCTGAAGCCCACTGTGAGACTTTCCTTACCTTCCTGTTTGGAGGAGTTGGCATCTTCTTTTGATGCAGCTTCAGATAGTACACTACCAGAACATTCCGAGTTTGATTGTGAATTTAAACTTACTGTGGATCTGGTGCGTATTTCTTCCCCCATATACCCATTGACTGTCCAGGAGGAAGAGATTTTAGATGTATGGATGAAGGAGCAGTTGGCCAAAGGTGCCATCTTTCAGCGTAACTCCCCTGTTTGCTCCCCACTGCTCTTTGTGGAGAAGGCTGATCGAACTTTACGTCCATGTGTCAATTATGGAAACTTAAACAATGTGACTGTATCCGACCTCCATCCCATCCCTTTAGATTCTCAGATTGCGCGCTATGTGGAAAAGGCAAAAGTTTTCTCCAAGTTGGATTGCCTCAATGCATTCAATCAAATCCGGATAAAGAAGAGCCAGGAGTGGTTAACTGCATTCTGCACAAGAAACGGAATCTTCCAGTTCCAGGTTATGCCCTTTGGGCTTAAGAATGCCCTGCCATCTTTCAACGCCGCATTGATGCTGCGTTGGGGGACTTGTTGGGGGTATGCGCGGTTGCCTACATGGATGACATCCTGGTGTTTTCCCCCAATCAGGAGTCACATATAGTACACCTTCAACAAGTAGTGGAGAGATTGAGGACCGCTTGCCCTACCCTCAAGTTTAGCAAATGCGAATTCTTTAAGTCCCAGGTTACTTTTCTGGGCAACATCGTTTTTGACCAGGGCCATATGATAACTCCAGATAAGGAGAAGGCTATTCGTGAGTGGCCTACCCCCACCTTAGTCAAGGAATTGAGAAGCTTTTGGGGACATGTACATTCCTCAAGAAGTTCACACCCAATCTCTCTGAGGTGGCAGCACCCTTATATAAGGCCAGCGGTGTCAAGGTGCTTCAGTGGTCCCCCGTTTTGGAGGATTCTTTCCAAGCGGCGAAGTGCACCTTGTTATCCACATCCATCCTTCGCCATGTTGACCCTGCAAAGGAGCTCATTGTGTCCTCAGATGCTTCCAACTTTGCCATTGCAGCTGCCCTGTAACAGGTGGGTGAAATTGGGTCTGAGCACCCAGTGGGATATTTTTCTAGGAAAATGTCTCTGCATGAGTTAAACTACGCCGTATATGAAAAGGAGTTATTAGCTGTGGTGGAGGCACTGATCTATTGGCGTCACCACTTACATGGCTCCTCCCAACCATTCTGGGTATGCACAGACCACCGAGCCCTGTTGTACTACCGCGCCCCTCATGTTCTAACACCACGTCAGACCCGTTGGTTTGAGACCCTTTCCCTATTTACATTTTCCTATGAGTTCACCAAGGGCAAGGAGAATGGTTTGGCGGATGCTTTAAGCCGCACCCTGTTTTGGCTCCCGATCCAAAGGAGGTAGAGATTTACAACACCCGGTTGATAAATCCACTGAGTATGATTCTGTCTCAATTTCCTAAGTCTATGGTACATACGCCAGTGCTCATGCCTCTGGAAAGTGCAGAAGAATATAGTATGTTTAGAAAGGTAGTTCTTTCTCAGCCGTTATCAGCTGAATATACTTTTGTTCTCGCTAAGAGCGCCCTTAATCAGGATGACTTATCCAGGGGTTATCACATGAATGATGAGATGGTGTGGTTTCAAGGGCGCCTATGGGTTCCTGATGGACCACTGCGCCTGGAGATCATCCAGGACCATCATGACGGAATCACTGTTGGTCATCCTGGGAAAGCAAAGACCTTGGAGTTGATATGTCGCACTTACAATTGGAAGGGCTTGCCTTCTCAGGTGGGGCGGTATTGTAACGAGTGTTTGATCTACAACTAAATGAAGCCAAATTGGCAACCTTTAGCAGGGTTGCTGGTACCAGTCCAAAAGGCTGAAGGGCCCTGGACTTTCCTATCAGTGGATTTCATTGTGGAGTTACCCGTTTCAGATGGGTATGATGCAATCATGGTGGTGGTGGACCGCTTTACAAAGTTCGCCCACTTTATTCCTTGCAGAACAACTATAACTGCTGCTGAAATGGCCAGGCTCTTTGTCGCCCATGTATTTGCGCTTCATGGTGTTCCTCAAGAAATCATTAGTGACTGGGGACCCCAGTTCACCTTTATCTTTTGGGAAAAGTTGTGTAAAACTCTTCAGATTCGCCCCTGCCGTTCAACTGCCTATCACCTCCAATCAGATGGGCATACTGAGCTAGTGAACCAGTGCCTGGAACAATTTCTGCGTTGTTACACCACCGCAGACCATTCAGATTGGGTTCCTCACCTTCCTATGACCCAATTTAGCTACAACAACACTTTGCATTCATCAATCAGTTGTTCACCTTTTTTTGCTAACCACGGCTTTAACCCTGCTTTTAACATGGAGCCCAGCTGTGGTTCCAAAGTGGAAGCGGTGCTGGACTTTGCTAAGACTCTCAATAAGGTCCATCAAGGGGTGTTCACAAGTTTGGAGGCGGCTATGCTGGTCTATAAGGAGAGTGCTGATGGAAAGCGCCGAGTGGGACAGCATACAAGGAAGGGGTTCTCATAATGCTTGATGATCGCATCATCCTTATCAAGCGGCCATGCAAAAAGCTGGGTCCAAAGAGGATTGGTCCTTACCGTGTAGTTAGAAAGGTGGGACATGCCTCATACCAGTTGGATCTTCCCTCCGCGTTTCAAATCTTCTCCGTCATTAATAAAAGCAAGTTGACGTTGTTTGAGGGCCCTCCTCCTGTGACTCCTGAGGCTTATCTTGTATAGAGGCACCGGAATGGGAAGTGGAGGAAATAGTAGCCTCCCGCCAGGTTAAGCGACGCCTTGAGTACCTGGTATCCTGGAAAGGGTTTGACGCGGCAGAGAACAGTTGGGTGCCAGCATGGTATTGTGTACATGCCCAAGACCTGATCAAATCTTTCCATAATCGTTTTCCTGAGGCTGCAGAAGTCTCAGCCTAAGCCAGCCGTTGCTGCTATGAAGTTGCCACCAGCACATAAGAACTTCTTCTTAGCAAACGCCCCTGGAGGGGGTGGAGCCCAAGAAGGAGGAGAGGGTAATGTCATGGTTGGATGACTTTATAGTAGGAACAGATGATAAAGACAATGCTGGGCGACAGGAGGCCCAGAAGGTGAAGCTTCAGGCTCTTCCTGACCTGAAACACACCTTAGATCAACGCTGGGTGCAAGCCAAGCATGCCCAGGTTGATACTAATGGGGTGCAAAACGCCCAGCCTCTGATCGCGGCCCAGGCACTAAAACGAACGATTTATGTTATAAATAAAGATGGTTCAATTTTCTTGGTTGGAGAGCAAGGGTTTGAATCCTGCTCTAGCTATGAAATTTTAAGCTTAGGTAATATATGGCTTCAATTGATTACTCGAGTGAAGGCACTCTCGGTGTATTTTACTAAAATGGATGGAAGCATCTGTTTATTGGAGCGTCAAGGCTTGGGCGCATTTACACAGAACCCAAAATTTCCCGGCACACTTTATATATGTTTTTGCGACTAACATTCCTTGTTGGTCGACTTTCTTTAAATAAAATACCCGTTTTTTTACGTTTACTTATGGTTCCTTGGGCTAACTTGGTGGTGGACCTCTTCGGAGAGGTCTCCAACTATGTGGGCCACTACCTTTTATCACAATTTACCAAAATCCCAGGTTCTCCATTGGGCCGCCCAGGTCCCTTCCAGATTGAGGCACCCAAGCTCCCTGACGCCAAACTACACTTGATTATGGACTCCCCTCTGGGGTCCACTCAAGCTGTTATGTTCCTAACTTACCTGGTCTTATATGTTGCGTTCTACACCCTTGCCTGGGGTATCTTTGTAACAGGCACCATTCAAGATGTCTTCTTACCCTTTTTATTAATGGCTAGTACCCTAGCAATGTGGGTTTGCATCCCACATCACCTTGCTGGGAACGAGAGAGTTACAAACACTCTCTTGACACCTCCTTCTTGGACTCCACCCCCTCCAGGGGCGTTTGCTAAGGAGAAGTTCTTATGTGCTGGTGGCAACTTCATAGCAGCAACGGCTGGCTTAGGCTGAGACTTCTGCAGCCTCAGGAAAACGATTATGTAAAGATTTGATCAGGTCTTGGGCATGTACACAATACCATGCTGGCACCCAACTGTTCTCTGCCGCGTCAAACCCTTTCCAGGATACCAGGTACTCAAGGCGTCGCTTAACCTGGCGGGAGGCTACTATTTCCTCCACTTCCCATTCCGGTGCCTCATCCACAAGATAAGCCTCAAGAGTCACAGGAGGAGGGCCCTCAAACAATGTCAACTTGCTTTCATGATAGACGGAGAAGATCTGAAATGCGGAAGGAAGATCCAACTGGTATGAGGCATGTACCACCTTTCTAACTACACGGTAAGGACTAATCCTCTTTGGACCCAGCTTTTTGCATGGCTGCTTGATAGGGATGTTGCGAGCATCAAGCATCACAAGATCCCCTTCCTTATATGCTGGACCCACTCGGAGCTTTCCATCAGCATTCTCCTTATAGACCAGCATAGCCGCCTCCAAACTTGTGAACACCCCTGATGGACCTTCTTGAGAGTCTTAGCAAAGTCCAACGACGCTTCCACTTTGGAGCCACAGCTGGGATCCATGTTAGAAGCAAAATTAAAGCCACGGTTAGCAAAAAAGGTGAACAACTGATTGATGAATTCAAAGTGTTGTTGTAACTAAATTGGGCCATGGGAAGGTGAGAAACCCAATCTGAATGGTCTGCGGTGGTGTAACAAAGCAGGAATTGTTCCAGGCACATGTTCACTAGCTCAGTCTGCCCATCTGATTGGAGGTGATAGGCAGTTGAACGGCAGGGGAATCTGAAGAGTTTTACACAACTCTTCCCAAAAGATGGAGGTGAACTGTGGTCCCCAGTCACTAATGATTTCTTGAGGAACACCAGGAAGCGCAAATACATGGGCGACAAAGAGCCTGGCCATTTCAGCAGCAGCTATAGTTATTCTGCAAGAAATAAAGTGGGCGAACTTTGTAAAGCGGTCCACCACCACCATGATTGCATCATACCCATCTGAAATGGGTAACTCCACAATGAAATACACCGATAGTGAAGTCCAGGGCCCTTCAGCTTTCTGGACTGGTACCAAAAACCCCGCTAAGGTTGCCAATTTGGCTTCATTTAGTTGTAGATCAAACACTCGTTACAATACCGCCCCACCTGAGAAGGCAAGCCCTTCCAATTGTAAGTGCGACATATCAACTCCAAGGTCTTTGCTTTCCCAGGATGACCAACAGTGATTCCGTCATGATGGTCCTGGATGATCTCCAGGCGCAGTGGTCCATCAGGAACCCATAGGCGCCCTTGAAACCACACCATCTCATCATTCATGTGATAACCCCTGGATAAGTCATCCTGATTAAGGGCGCTCTTAGCGAGAACAAAAGTATATTCAGCTGATAACGGCTGAGAAAGAACTACCTTTCTAAACATACTATATTCTTCTGCACTTTCCAGAGGCATGAGCACTGGCGTATGTACCATAGACTTAGGAAATTGAGACAGAATCATACTCAGTGGATTTATCAACCGGGTGTTGTAAATCTCTACCTCCTTTGGATCGGGAGCCAAAACAGGGTGCGGCTTAAAGCATCCGCCAAACCATTCTCCTTGCCCTTGGTGAACTCATAGGAAAATGTAAATAGGGAAAGGGTCTCAAACCAACGGGTCTGACGTGGTGTTAGAACATGAGGGGCGCGGTAGTACAACAGGGCTCGGTGGTCTGTGCATACCCAGAATGGTTGGGAGGAGCCATGTAAGTGGTGACGCCAATAGATCAGTGCCTCCACCACAGCTAATAACTCCTTTTCATATACGGCGTAGTTTAACTCATGCAGAGACATTTTCCTAGAAAAATATCCCACTGGGTGCTCAGACCCAATTTCACCCACCTGTTACAGGGCAGCTGCAATGGCAAAGTTGGAAGCATCTGAGGACACAATGAGCTCCTTTGCAGGGTCAACATGGCGAAGGATGGATGTGGATAACAAGGTGCACTTCGCCGCTTGGAAAGAATCCTCCAAAACGGGGGACCACTGAAGCACCTTGACACCGCTGGCCTTATATAAGGGTGCTGCCACCTCAGAGAGATTGGGTGTGAACTTCTTGAGGAATGTACATGTCCCCAAAAGCTTCTCAATTCCTTGACTAAGGTGGGGGTAGGCCACTCATGAATAGCCTTCTCCTTATCTGGAGTTATCATATGGCCCTGGTCAAAAACGATGTTGCCCAGAAAAGTAACCTGGGACTTAAAGAATTCGCATTTGCTAAACTTGAGGGTAGGGCAAGCGGTCCTCAATCTCTCCACTACTTGTTGAAGGTGTACTATATGTGACTCCTGATTGGGGGAAAACACCAGGATGTCATCCATGTAGGCAACCGCGCATACCCCCAACAAGTCCCCCAACGCAGCATCAATGCGGCGTTGAAAGATGGCAGGGGCATTCTTAAGCCCAAAGGGCATAACCTGGAACTGGAAGATTCCGTTTCTTGTGCAGAATGCAGTTAACCACTCCTGGCTCTTCTTTATCCGGATTTGATTGAATGCATTGAGGCAATCCAACTTGGAGAAAACTTTTGCCTTTTCCACATAGCGCGCAATCTGAGAATCTAAAGGGATGGGATGGAGGTCGGATACAGTCACATTGTTTAAGTTTCCATAATTGACACATGGACGTAAAGTTCGATCAGCCTTCTCCACAAAGAGCAGTGGGGAGCAAACAGGGGAGTTACGCTGAAAGATGGCACCTTTGGCCAACTGCTCCTTCATCCATACATCTAAAATCTCTTCCTCCTGGACAGTCAATGGGTATATGGGGGAAGAAATACGCACCAGATCCACAGTAAGTTTAAATTCACAATCAAACTCGGAATGTTCTGGTAGTGTACTATCTGAAGCTGCATCAAAAGAAGATGCCAACTCCTCCAAACAGGAAGGTAAGGAAAGTCTCACAGTGGGCTTCAGAAAAGGGGCAAGATATGAACTGGGAACATTGGGCCAATGGGATAATTTGCCTTGGGCGTTATCCTCAGACAAAGGAACAATCAACTGGTGACCGTTTGTCAAAGACAAGGATAAAGTGTTTTCTTTCAAATTAGCTCTGACGTCAAACTTCCGCCACCACTCAACACCCAAATTTTGGTGAACAAGAGGTTTCTGATAGCTTGAAACTGGTCAGACAAAAGATAAGAACCTACCTGGAAATTGGCTAAATCCATGATGTTTAGTGTGGGGATACCTTGAGAAGCCCCACATTTAACCATACCACCTAGTGAGTAACTCAACTCAAGGTAGTCAGCAAGGTTTTGGTCAATAAAATTATTCAAGGCACCAGTATCTACCAAAATAGTTGTGCTGAACTTTCCATAAGAGGATGTAAGGGTAGCAGTCAACAAGAAGTATCCATAATGGGATTTATTCAATGCAGAAAACGCCATCAACTCAACAGAAAATTCTTCCTCTGGATTGAACAAGCCATCAGGTTATGTTTGGAAATATAGAAGGGGGAAGGTAGTGAGCCACTCTTACTACTGAGGCCACATATCCTACCACACCTTCTGCAGGTGCATATACATCTTTATATTTATGGCGATGTTCCTTTTCCACTTCCTGAGAACCCCTAATCATGGTAGGGGTCAAACGAGGGTTCTCAGAAGTAATCTGATAAACTGAAATTGAGTCCTCATTTAGATCATATGAGCAAATAAACAAATTGTTTTGGGATAATTCGCTCACATTATAAACGCGTTTTTTTGTTCGAACAAACCCCCACTCATTCCAAGGGTTTGGTGTGCATTGTTATCCAGGGCCATCACCCCCAAGCCTGGAGCCGATGCCTCGGCATGCACCTCAGAAATGTGTTGGGGAGAAAAATTGATAACGGAATTATTTTTGTTGAAATTAGGTTCAGACCCTTCAATGTTCCCAATTTCCGCCGAGATGGGGAGGCAATCAGTGGGAAGCATCTCACGATTCAAGGAAATCTCACTAGTCTAGGAGGCAGTATTTATAGGGATGACCATGGGTGACATCATCGTGGCAGAATCATCTGAAACCTTTACTTTATTCTTGGGCTAAACCCCTGTACAGTTCCAAATTTAGAAGAAGTAGAAGGATTCAAAGGATAAGATCCCCTTATTTCCAGAGGCGCGTGCGACTTTTCAGCCTCCATATTTATATGATTAAATCTGATGATGGCCAAATTACCTGGCCCCTTCCAGGTTGGGGCAGAGAAACTACCCCAAAGGGTTTTGACAAAATGATCAAATTTAAAAGAAGCGACTGCCAAATCAGGAGTTTATCATTAATATTTCTAAGGTTGAACGGAGAAATGACGTTTTAACCTCGTTGGTTAATGGCAAAGCCTGGGCTTTTTCACAGAATTCACTCAAGTATACTTTCATTGGACGACCCGCTTGATGCAGAAATAAAGAACTCGAAGAAAATGGAGGGATGCTTCATCAGGTTGATTCTGCTCCAAGACTTGTTCCAAACCCCCTATTGCTTGCCACAAGAGTGGCTGTGTGCGAGTACCGCAAAAACCCAGTCACCCGCTTTGGGAGACAACTGGGACAACAGATCCACTCCTTGCAAAAGCAGACGTGAACTAGACAAATTGTTTTTTCCTAACGAGGGTTTTGGCTCAAGGGAAGCCAAGGCTTGATGAATTTCCAAATAAATCTTTGGAGAAAGGTGGGGAATCACAATATTAGAATTGCAAAAAGTCAGAGACCACCAGGTACAAGCAGGAAGGGTGGGCACTTCCCAATTGGTAGTTGCAAGAATAACGCCGAGATGCACCAATACAAAACCAAATGAGAAAACTGTGGTGAGCACCATCGTGGCAGTGACAAATGGCCAGCGCACCCAATTTACTAATAATGAAAGTCCCACACGGATAATTCTTATGCACGTATAAAGTTCTTGGTTGACTAATGTCAAGAGAGTGTCTGTAACTCTCTCTTTCCCAGCAAGGTGATGTGCGATGCAAACCCACATTGCTAGTGAACTAGCCAATAATAAAAAGGGTATGAAGACACCTCAAATGGTGCCTGTGTTAAAGGTACCCCAGGCAAGGGTGTAGAACGCAACATATAAGACCAGGTAAGTGAGAAACATCACAGCTTGAGTGGACCCCAGAGGGGAGTCCATAATCAAGTGTACTTTGGCGTCAGGGAGCTTGGGTGCCTCGATCTGGAGGGGACCTGGGTGGCCCAAGGGAGCACCTGGGATACGGTAAATTGTGATAGAAGGTAGTGGCCCACATAGTTGGAGACCTCTCCGAAGAGGTCCACCACCAAGTTAGCCCAAGGAACCATAAGTAAACGTAAAAAAACGGATATTTTATTTAAAGAAAGTCGACCAACAAGGAATGTTAGTCGCAAAAACATATATAAAGTGTGCCGGGAAATTTGGGTTCTGTGTAAATGCGCCCAAGTCTTGACGCTCCAATAAACAGATACTTCCATCCATTTTAGTAAAATACACCGAGAGTGCCTTCACTCGAGTAATCAATTGAAGCCATATATTACCTAAGCTTAAAATTTCATAGCTAAAAGAAGGATTCAAACCCTTGCTCTCCAACCAAGTGAATTGAAACATCTTTATTCATAATATAAATCATTCGTTTTAGTGCCTGGGCCGCGATCAGAGGCTGGGCGTTTTGCACTTCTTTAGTATCAACCTGGGCATGCTTGGCTTGCACCCAGCGTTGATCTAAGGTGTGTTTCAGGTCAGGAAGAGCCTGAAGCTTCACCTTCTGTGCCTCCTGTCGCCCAGCCTTGTCTTTAGCATCTGTTCCTACTATAAAGTTATCCAACTATGACAGGAGTAGAGGGTAATGTCATGGTTGGATGACTTAATAGTGGGAATTAATGCTAAAGATAAGGCGGGCGACAGGAGGCCTAAAGGTGAAGCTTCAGGCTCTTCCTGACCTGAAACACACCTTAGATCAACGCTGGGTGCAAGCCAAGCATGCCCAGGTTGATACAAATGAAGTGCAAAACGCCCAGCCTCTGATCGCGGCCCAGGCACTAAAACGAACGATTTATGTTATAAATAAAGATGGTTCAATTTTCTTGGTTGGAGAGCAAGGATTCGAGTCCTGCTCTAGCTATGAGAATTTTAAGCTCAGGTAAAATACGGCTTCAATTGATTACTCAAGTGAAGGCACTTTTGGTATATTTTATGAAAACGGATGGAAGCATCTGTTTATTGGAGCGTCAAGGCTTGGGCGCACTTCCACAGAACCTTATTTCCTCAACCCACTTTAATTACATTTTTTGTGACCAACATTCCTCATTGGTCAACTTTCTTAAATAAATTTACCCATTATTTTACATTTTGCTAATGGTTCCTTGGGCGAACTTTGTGGTGAACCTCTTCAGGGAGGTCTCCAACTATGTGGGCCACTACCTTTTATCACAATTTACCAAAATCCCAGGTTCTCCATTGGGCCGCCCAGGTCCCTTCCAGATTGAGGCACCCAAGCCTACTGGCGCCAAGTTACACTTGATTATGGACTCCCCTCTGGGGTCCACTCAAGCTGTGATGTTTCTCACTTACCTGGTACTATATGTTGCACTCTACACCCTTGCCTGGGGTACCTTTTGCACAGGCACCGTTTGAGGTGCCTTAGATCATTCTCCTAACAACTAGTTCCCTAGAAATGTGGGTTTGCATCCCACATCACCTTGCTGGGAACAAGAGAGTTACAGAAACTCTCTTGATATTACCCATTAAGGCATGTCACAAACCAACTGATCAATTTGTTAGTTGCAGGTGGCATCACTCGCCTCAAAACTTACTGCTAAAATTCCCAATCAGTCAGTGATGAAACCTGACTGATCCCAATTGGTACATCTGATAGTTATTTAACTATCATATGCCCCTATTTTGTCAGCAACTCTGCCTGATGAGATCTTAATAATTCATCTGTATTGATCCCTGACAGATCCAACCAGGCAAATAGCATAAAATCTTTCAAACGTAGTTACCACAAAAATCAGGGTCAACCAATATTTAATTTAATTTGCATTAGGGAATTATCCCCTAGCGATCTCTGGTAATCTAGTTGGCTGGGAATATAGGCTAAAGTCCCAACACATCCCCTCTTGCATAGATTTCCAGCAAGAAAATAATTGGGGCAGGAGAACACCACTTCAGACAATCAGTCAAATAATTTATTTGTTCAAGTGGAGTATGATCATCAGTACTTAACGCTTCTCAGGACGACCTTTGCCATGCGGTTCTCCTCCTCTTCCTCCTTGCTACTGCCTACTCAGAGCGCAGTCCCCATGACCTTCTGTTTCGCTGGACTGATCAATTTACTCGTGACAATATTAATCCTGGGATCTGATTTTCCCCCATAAGGGAATATGACCCACTGTCATATTCAGGATTTTTGGCCCAGCGTCCTCATTTTCCTCATTTTCTCCTTGTCCTCATCAGGAGATTCTTGCCAGTGATGTTTGTTTCACAGCCCAATTAATAATGCTCATTTATGTTCAGCCTATTTATTTCCTTTAAAACTTCGTGGCTCATATTATTCTTAATTTCTTCTCTGGAGAGCTTATCCCATTAATTTTGAGAATTATTTATCCAAAATTAGAGCTTAATTGATTTCAGAGTTCATAATGTTGACTATCATTTAAGTCCAACATACCCCCTCTCATCCAGCTCATATGTCAAAAATTTGAGTCACAGTACCAACAGCTGCTCAATAGTTTATATAATCAAGACCTTTGGCTCTTCCAGCTGATGAGTTGATCTGCACAACGGAACCTTTTCTATGGCCCTTCCAGGACTCATACTCCTAGTCAAGTACCAGTAGCTAGTCCTTCCATGGAATTACCGGTAATGGTAACCTACACCACTGAAACTAGGTTTTCAATTACCTCAAATGACTCGTGACAAATCCTTCCTCTGTTGTTGATTCCAGAGTTAAAGTTGAGACTCTCCTGGATTTAGCTCCTTTTTCAGATATTAATAACATCATCATCAAACTACTGAAGCAATGCCCTTTGCTCTCAATAATTCATTCCTCTCCAAATTGGGCTTGCTTCAGGAGTTCCTCTTCCAACTCAGTCTATATTACAAGCCATCAGACTTGGCCACCAAACTAAACATTGGCAACAACGTACATTTCAAACTTCCCTGTGTAGAATTAAGGGCCCAAGTCAATGTGGCTTTATCCATAGCTCTGAATTCTTCAGATATTGAAAACATCTTAGATCAGTATATCTCAGCTTATGCTCTTCGCTTTGCCAGCCAAGTTCTTTAAATTTGGACCAAAAACTTCCAGCATCTCCCAGTTTCCATTGCTCTTTCAGCTTCAGCTTCTGAGAAGCTTGTAGTCATCACTTGCAGGATGCCATATGCTCCTTACATGTCTATCTCATTTCTGGCGCATCCCATCGGTACCTTTCTCTGAAGGCTTTGATATGGGGCATGATTTGGCAACCCCTTTCTAGTATCCCTTTCTTGTTGCCAGCCCGTATATCCTGTTCTTGACAAAGCCTGCCAGCAAGCGCTCAAGACCAATCTTCCAGCTCTATTGCAATATCAGGATTATTTAGGGCTATTTTCTGACTGCCTCTTCTTGTGCTGATGCTTCCCTCCCTGCTTATGGTATCACATTTGGCTTCTTCAGGCATTTTAATTTCCCTTCCCATAGTCACTTTCTTGCAGGGATCTGCATCCACTCAACAAACTTGTTTTTGTGTAGGTCTAGCCCTCACTAGCATATGATCTCACATAGATTTCAATGGGTTATTTACTCCTACTGCAATCCATCCTCTCTCCCCAAGAGGCAACCTAAGTGGAATCATCCCTGAATTGAGGATAATCAATAAAAAATAAAAATTATAAAATATTGGTTTTTCTATGCGTTTTTAGTAATCTTTTTTCCCATATTTTTATCAATCTTTTCTTTTTTTCTTTTTTTCATATACTTGACCTTGTTTTGTTTCAGCGGTCCATCTTTTTATTTTATTCCCCCAAACTGGATCCTAAGTATATTTAGACCTACCAGTTTTCTATGGTTCAGAGGTCTTACTTTTTTAATACTTGACCATCTATATTGGTTCAGAGGTAATTTTTTTGGACTTGACCAAATCATTAGGTCATATTCAACTTAATTGTTCAGTAGTCTTTTTTGACTTTTTCTTTATTTTTCATAATTCATTGCTTTGAATACTTAGCATGGACTCGATTTACTATCCTTCCATGCAAGAGGTTCTTGATGGAGTAGGCGTCCATCACCATCTTGGCAATAGTATCAAATGGACCAACCACAGCGCATTTAATTTGTTTCTTATCCTGATATCATGTGTATTGCAATAGGCAACTCTTTCGCTTATTTTGGTATTCTGATAAGGCTAGTCAGTTCTTATCATCTGTCATTTTTGCTTGTATCCTTTTCTTCAAAGTCATATTAAAGGCTTTCAATTGCATTTCAATAGGGGTATTTATCAATCAGTTCAGGTAGTGCTCAGCACTCATCCTCAATGTTGGTTGTGCCACCAAATGTAAAATTGGTGACAATGCGGCCTTCCTCCCATATAGCAACTCAAATGGCATTTTTCCTGTCACCATATGATGACAGATATTGTAGGCAAATGTCATTAAACTCAAGTACGTTCCCCACACAGAGGTTCTTTCTGTGACCATATTCCTCATCATTGTGGCCAGCATCCCATTAACTGATTCCACCAGTCCGTTCATCTCCAGCTGGTAGGGTACAGACTTGACTCCTCAGATCCCCATTATTTCATTTAACCACAGGATCACATGAGATGTGCAATTTGTCCCATTATCGCTCAGCAGGACCTGCAGGCATCCATGTCAGTATACCACTTGATCTAGGATGAACTTCGCAGTACTGGTAGCATCTATTTTTTCCAGGGCCTTTGTCTTGACCCATCTCATCAGATGATTGATCACAACTATTATATACTCGACTCCCCCTATGCTCATTGTTAGTAGTCCCATCACGTTGATGGACACAGTATGCCAATCAAATCCAGGGTGGACCAGTCAGTATCCAGTCAAATCTTATGTGGCTTGTGCTACTGGCTTCCACACAGAAAGCTAGATAGCCTACAACATCATATTTGATTGACTCCCATTAGTAGTACTGGCAAATATGGTCAGTCATTTTTCTCAGGCCTACATGCCTGACAACCTTATGAGTGGCTTGAATGATAGCTGCTCTTTCCTACAGCTTTTGTAATAGTGACCACTTCCCATTAATCATTTTGAAAACCTGTCCATTCATGGTCTTGGTGTTTTCCATCACTTTTCAAAGTGCGCCTTGGATTTCTTGGGGCTCGTTCCCAATTTCTCTGTTGACCATTATCTGGATAACTCTTCCGCCTGCTGATATAACATCTGGACCATTGATAACTGCGATAATCCATCTGCATTCTGATGAGAAGCCCCCGCTCAGTGGACAATCTTATAATCATAAGCTTGTAGCTTAAGTACCCGTTGGGCTAGTCATCCTTCTGGTTCTTACAAATTGTGAAGCCAATGCAACGAGGAGTGATCTGTCACCACTTTGAAGTGAATTCCATGGATGTACACCTGAAACTGTTTTACAGGCGTAAATGACTGCAAGGAATTCATGCTCAGTTACGGTGTAGTTCCTCTCAGTGGCTGAGAGTGTCCATCTCACATACACCACCAGATGTTCATCCCCAAGTTCATCTACTTGGCTCAATACAGCGCTGATTATCATCAACAAAGCATCAGTTTTTATAATAATTTATAATCAAAAATTGGATATTTCAAAATTGGAGAATCTATCAAGTAATGGAGTAACTCATAAAAGGATTTCTGTGCTTCTTCATTCCATACGAATCCTTTTCTTGGATCCTTCAACAGATGAGATAAGGGCTCAGCATTTCTGGAAAAATCCCAAATAAATCTTCTATAGTATCTGAAAATTCCAAAGAAACACTTGGATATCTCAGACACTCTTTGAAACAGCCAATCATTATATGGCTTCAATCTTCTGGTCTTTTTGACAACCTATCCCAGCAATCTCATTTCATCATCGGTCTGAAATAGATGGACCAATGAGATTGATATTTAATAATTTATATCTTTTATATATTTTTTGTATTTTTCTTTTGCAATGGAACTTTTAACCTAAAAAAGATTCAAAGGTCCTTCTTTTCCCCTTCATCAAAACTGGTTCCTAGGTATACTCTGACCTGCCAGTTATTGGAGGAAAAATTTTATCCTCTCAAGATTTAGCCATCTATTTGGTTCAGTGGTCCTCTTTTAGGACTTGACCAAAATCTCAGGACATAACAAAATAATGGTTCAGAGATCCTCTGGGAACATTGTGTAAGTATTAAAGAACGTCTCCTGTGTGTCAATTGGGCCCTCTTCCTGTTTCTAAGCAAAAAGGTTCCAAAGATGGTGGCTGTACCCCTCATTAACCAGGGTGACCTCGCCCACGTGGTAGACAAGCGCTGGGTAACAGCCCTCCCTCTTCATATCCCTCCCCCGGTGCCCACAAACCTCAGCCAAAATTGTACGTCTGATCATGGAAATCTGCACCAACGTTGCTGAACTGAAGTTGATTGGTCCAAAAACGACTGGAAACAAGCCCAATGATCAGAATCTACATAGTCAAAAAGGGATGAAGATTGATTCATCAGCCAGAATTGCTGATGGTCTTAATTCAGCCAATAGTGAAATCATCAAAATTACCCCCTCTCAAAATCATTGGGGATGATCCCCAACGTGCAGGTAGTAGCATCAAAACCATCAATGATAGTTTAAGCTCCCTTATGGTAAATTGGAAGTTGCATCCAAGGCAACTCTTTTGACTGAACAACAGCCCAGCAACTGGGCATGGGCAGGTTGGGCATCCTGAACCTGTTCCCAACTAATTGAGACCACCCCTACGTGGGGTGGCCCTGGGGGATTCCTGCTGCTCATCAGGCCAGATGCCATCGCAACAACTGTCAGAAATGCAGTTAATCCTCAGTTTGGTCATTCAGTGTCAAACCAACAGCAACTTGGCCTGCCGCCAAATTCTTTGATGTCAGTTTCCATTGAGCTTATATGCCCCCATCCCCAAATAACTCGCCAGTTAGGTTGAAATTGAGGGATCTGATCCCTGCTTGTTCCCGCATCAATCAACCACTATTTAATCAGTTGCATTGCACTAAGAAAATTGTTGGTCAATTTTCTTCACTTTTTTGGATAAAATTTGCCGCTTTAAACTATCAATTTTTGATTTTATTGATATCCTTCTGGACGCATTCCCAATGGCTTTACTCTGGTGGCCTGTCAGTCCAAATACCAGATGGTCTTTACCAGTACTGATGGCCACTATGTCCCCTACCATCGTCAACTGGATTCAGTGAGCTAGATACTTCTGGAAATTCAACCCATTATTCCAAATATCCGCCAACAATATACTGGGAACTTATGGCCTTACATCCACCATTTCCAAGCAAGGATCCGCCCCCTTGTCTCCTCAGTTTAATTGAACCCAACCACCAGTGACCTTGTAGAAACTATACCCGTGGTACCATCCCCTGCAGCAAGACCCCCAGAGTCTGGGGTTGTCTCCATTTAGTTTGTTCTTGGGTTGCTGTTCACTATTGCCCTATACCAACAGTTTATCATTTCCCAATTCATGGCTCCATACAACGTCATACACACGACAATGCCTCTGGCATTCTGGCTTGCTTTTTGGGTGCTTACGCATCCTGACTGACAGGCTGGTCTGAACTTCTTTTGCCGTTTTCATGACATAATCGACCAACCATTGATTCCTGCCACTTCCGCCATGCTCTCCAAGGTGGGAGTTAAAGTGGTTACCTCTACCAAATGAAAGTGCAATCAGTAGTCTACTTTTTGTTGTTCATTTGGTCACTTGCTGATTTTGTGGGTAGTATCAGCTCTACCTTGGAGAAACTTCTTCAGGCTGGCAGAGCCTCGCAGATTACTACCTCTCCCCTCCTAACAGCCTGGAAGAAAATTTAAGTGTTACTTCCCGTGAGATTGTAAATCAGGTTCTTGACGCCCTCACTGAGGTGCAAATGCATTCAGCGATTGCCCTTAACAACGCCGCTGCATTATCCCATGCCCAACAGGGGGTTACTTTATTGGACGCTATGAAAGGGGATGCCCATCGGTGGGTTTGAGGCCTTCTGCGCTCTTCCTCACAAGCTGGGGATCCCACTTTGCTTATTGAAGTCATATCAGCTGCCTTGAAACCCCTGGTGTCACGCTCAGACCACTTATTCAGATTGCTCTCTACGATGGTCAAAGCCCCTAGCTTGGTTTCTTTGATCTTTACTTTCCGCAAACAGGCACCCACACTTGATCTCTCTATTGATATGCTTCAGGCAATCTTTAGATCAGGTTTGGATTCAGTTTCTGCTCATTTTAAGGTTTGGTCCACCATAAAAGGAATGGTAGATCAGAAATGTACCGCCGTGACTACTATCAATGCCACCCCTCACCATACTTCCCTCTATCAAGGGGGAATTATATGATAGGATCACCAACAACAATGCGGAAGCAGCTTGTACCATTGAACCAGTGATAGTTTCGGCTTCTAATCCCATAACCACTCCTGCGTCAGAGTTGGCTTATCCTGATTCACCATAAATAAATCAGTAAAAGCCCAGATGGAGGAAGCCAGTTCTTAAGCCCTTGTTCTTCCCATCTTTACTCCAGAAAAAGACCCCAACTAATCCCAATTTTCCTGCCATTTCTTCAGTTGCAACAGAAATTCATGAATCTACCATTAAACAAAACTTCACTTATTTCTTATTACCTATGAAGATTAGTATCGGATCTCACCATGTCTCCTTTAGGCCCTGGTGGATACTGGAGCCGCGGGTAATTTCATGAGCGTTGAGTTAGCCCAACAATTGGAACTGGATATGGACATGGATCCATCAGTAATGGTGGCTTCTTCAGCGTCCCATACATAGTATATTGTCCATTGGCCAGTACCTTTTAGGTACACCAGTTTAGCTTCTGCGATTGGTTTTCTACTATGCAAAATTGGCGTTTCTGGTGATCTTAGGGGTTGGATGGTGGCGCCAACAACATGTCAATATTCGCCTGGAGTCTAACATGTTGTCATTCATTAATGATCAACTGGAGGGTGAATTTCCTTTAGTTGACACTATTAAGAAAACTCAAGATCACAGTTCTATTACTTCCCTCATCTCTCCTGGAGGCTTTCCGTCCGATTTTCCCAAAAGTTTAGTGCACTATCAAAGTATCTTTGATTCCAAAAAGGTGTATCATTTGCCTCCTCATACTAAATGTGACCTGGGATTTTGTACGATGGTGCAGTTGGTGATTATCAACTGTCCATTGTATCTCCATACAGTGGAGGAGGAGGTTGCGCTTAAAACTTGGTTGGACGATATGCTAAAAAAAGGGTAAATGTTTAAGGAGAGATCGCCAGTCATGTCTCACATTGTCTTTGCCAAAAAAGCTGATGGTTCCCTCCGTCCCTGTGTGGATTACAGACATTTAAACAAAGTTACAGTTCAAAATCCCTACCCCTGCCCCTGGAGCAGATGATCAGCCAAGCAATCGTCAAATCTCATGTGATCTCTAAGCTGGATGTCATCAATGCCTTCAACAAGATTTGGGTAATGGCAAGAATGGTTAACAGCGATCTGGATGAAGCGAGGCATTTTTTTTAATTCTGCATAATGACCTTTGGGCTGAAGAATGCGCCTACTACATTTCAACAAATTATTGACAGTGTACTGGGTGACCTCTGGTTTACTTGCGTAGTCGCATATATTGATGTCATTCTGGTTCACTCCCCAACTCCCAAACAACATGCTATTGACTTGGAAGCAGTTATGGCTGCTTTACACAAGACAGGCTTGTTCATTAAGCCTTCCAAATGCGAGTTCTATAAGGAGGAAGTTACCTTTCTCAGGAACCTCATCCTTAAAGATGGCTACGCAATTCCTCCCAAAAAGTCAGATGCTATCCGTGAATGGCCAACCCCAACAACTCAGAAAAAATTACGGAGTTTCTTGGGAACCATTATTTTCTTAAAAAAATTCACGGCTCTTTCCCAGTTAGCTGCCCCGCTCCACCCCCTCACAGGCAAGAATGTACCGTTTTGTTGGATGCCCAAATGCCAACAGGCTTCAAATTGATCAAAGAGGTGTTTTTATCAACTCCCATCCTAAAGCACGTAATCCTGCCAAGCTGTATATTGTTTCATGTGATGCCTCCTCAGTGGCAATATGGCAGTGCTGCTCCAAGAGCACAATGGCTTGGAACATTCGCTCGCCTATTTTCCCAAATAATTTAACTCTATGGAGCAATCTTGGGCAATCTATGAAAAGGAGTTGGCGGCCATAGCATAAGCATTGACTCATTGGATTTATCTGTTACAGGGTGCTCAACATGAGTAAACTGTTTGCATGAATCACCAGGCTCTCTTGTATTTCCGTAGATCCCAAAAATTGGCGCATTGGAAGGCTTGTACCTATTGGGACTTGTGCAGTTTCAATTTCAAATATAAATTCATAAAAGGTGCACTTAATGTACTTCCTGATTTTTCAGCCGCAGTCTAACTCACTGTCCCTCGGACCCAGATGTAGTGGACTTCATTACCATGATTTCTGTCACTCAAATTTTGTCAATTGTTCCCCATGTCATCTCTTCCGTCACCCTTGCTCATGACGCCCTGCTAGATGCTCAGGTCTTAGCCGGCCAAATGACCTGCCCCAGAGGTGTGGAGTTATTCAAGCAATTGTCCCTCCAAAAACATAAACACTCTCTATACTCCTTGGTAGAGGGTCTCATTTATTTTCAGTCACAAATTTGGGTTCCCCCTCTCTTCAGAGCTGAGGTATTTTGTGCGCATCACAACCCCCCATGGTCGGCCATCTGGCAATAAGAAATGCATCAACTTGATCAAGCGGACCTACAATTGGGCAGGTTTAACTAAGGAAGTTCCATCCTGGATCACCAATTGCGTTACTTGTGCTTAGGTTAAGTCAGATCACTCTGGTAGAGATGGGCTTCTACACTACTTACAACAGGCGGAGGGGCCATGGACTTTGGTGTCCATGGATTTTATTGTCAAACTCCCCTGCTCTAATAAGTTTACGGCGGTGATGGTGGTGGTTGATTATTTCACCAATTTTTCCCTTTTGATCCCCTGTGCTTCCACAATTACATTGGAAGAAACCGCTCGTCTCTTTGTGCGCCATGTGCTTTCAATGTTTGGCCTCCCACAGTAGATCATCAAAGACTATGGTTCACAGTTCACGGCACAGTTCTGGAGTGAACTCTTATCTATTTTAAAAAGCTCCCCCTGTCACTCCATGGCGTATCATCCCCAGTCTGATGGACAGTCTGAGCAAGGTAATCAAGTCCTGGAACAGTACCTGCGTTGCTATGCTGCAGCTGCACAGGACACCTGGGCTAAAGACCTTCCCCTTGTTCAATTTGCCTACGACAATGGTTCTCATACTTCCATGGGGTTTTCTCCCTACGGAGCGATGTTGGGTTATAATCCTTCCTTTTTGGTCAGATCCTGCTTGCGGCCCAAGGTCCAAGCTTCCACTGATCATGCTGAATATATTAGGTCTACTCAATCCTTGGTTCAGTAACACCTCACCAAAGCCATTGAAGACTACAAGCAGTTTTTAGATTGTAAGAAACTTCCAGGTCATGACATAACGGTGGGCTCCTATGTTATGTTTGATATGCATCATTTGAGAATGCAAGTACCCTCCCATAAGTTTGCAAGTAAGCGTTTGGGCACCCATTTGGTAGAGGAAGACTGGGCAATGGTGCATTCCAGTTAAAACTTCCAGATCACTGGAAACAGCGCCCCATCTTCCATGTTTCCCAGTTGTCACCCTTTAAGGGCACGGTTTCTGCAGACCCTGAGCTGATCATTATTGAAAGTGTGGAGGAGGATGAAATGGAAAATATCCTGTCATCCCACAAATACCGTTGGTCTGTTCAATATCTCGTGGCCTGGAAAGGATATCCAGCTTACAAGAACAGATGGGTTAAGGCTTGTAATTGCGCTAACTGCATGGGACTGGTTGAAGCATTTGATGAATCCCACCCCAACGCTCTCTGCCCCCCTAAAAAATCACAACTGTAATGGCAATCAAGTTACCCAAGATGCACAAAAATGTGGCCCTCATGCAGTTTCCTGGCAGTGGTGCCCTTCCTTTGGAAAAAGGAAAGGGTAATGTAAGTCCTGGGGAATGTCCCCTATGCGTGGATCAGGCGATCTTCCCATTTCTGAATAAAAAGATTCCAAAGAGGGTGGCTGTACCCCTCATTACCCAGGGTGACCTCGCCCACATGATATACAAGCACTGGGTATTAGATCTTTCTCTTTGGATCCCTCCCCTGGTGCCCACACTCTTCTTGGGGCGAACTTGTACGTCTGATCATGGAAATCTGCACCAACGTTGCTGAACTGAAGTTGATTGGTCCAAAAATGACTGGAAACAAGCCCGATGATCAGAATCCAAATAGTCAAAAAGGGATGAAGATTAATTCATCAGCCAGAATTGCTGATGGTCTTAATTCAGCCAATAATGCAATCAAAATTAACCCCCTCTCAAAAACATTGGGGATAATCCCCAACGTGCAGGTAGTAGCATCAAAACCATCAACAATAGTTTGAAGCTCCCTTCTGGCAAATTGGGAGTTGTTGCCAATGCAACTCTTTTGACCAAACAACAGCCCAGCAACCGGGCATGGGCAGGTTGGGCATCCTGAACCTGTTCCCAACCAATTGGGACCACCCCTATGTGGGGTGGCCCTGGGGGATTCCCGCTGATCATCAGGCCAGACGCCATCGCACCAACTGTCAGAAATGCAGTCAAGCCTCAGTTTGGGCATTCAGGGTCGAACCAACAGCAACTTGGCCTGCCGCCGAATTCTTTGATGTCAGTGCCCATTGAGCTTATCTGCACCCAGCCCCAAATAATTCTACAGTTAGGCTGAAATTGAGGGATCTGATCCCTGCTTGTTCCCACATCAATCAACCACTATTTAATCAGTTGCATTGCACTGAGAAAATTGTTGGTCAATTTTCTTCACTTTTTTGGATAAATTTGCCGCTTTGATCTATCAATTTTTGTTTTTATTGATATCCTTCTGGACGCATTCCC
This sequence comes from Massospora cicadina, assembly GCA_022478985.1. Taxonomy (NCBI): domain Eukaryota; kingdom Fungi; phylum Entomophthoromycota; class Entomophthoromycetes; order Entomophthorales; family Entomophthoraceae; genus Massospora; species Massospora cicadina. The sequence continues at coordinate 155,140 of JAKSZP010009311.1, forward strand.
AATGGCTTTACTCTGGTGGCCTGTCGGTCCAAATACCAGATGGGCTTTACCAGTACTGATGGCCACTATGGCCCCTACCATCGTCAACTGGATTCAGTGAGCTAGATACTTCTGGCAAGTCAACCCCATTATTCCAAATATCCGCAACAATATACTGGGATCTTATGGCCTTACATCCACCATTTCCAAGAAAGGATCCACCCCCGTTGTGTCCTCAGTTGAATTGAACCCACCCACCAGTTCCTTGTAGAAACTATACCCATGGTACCATCCCCTGCAGCAAGACCCCCAGTGTCTGGGGTTGTCTCCATTTGGTTTGTTCTTGGGTTGCTTTCATTATTGCTCTATACCAACAGTTTATCATTTCCCAATTCATGGCTCCATACAATGTCATACGTGCGGCAATGCCTCTGGCATTCTGGCTTGCTTTTTTAGTGCTTACGCATCCTGACTGGCAGTCCAATCTAAACTTCTTTTGCCATTTTCATGATACACTGCAACTATTTTCTCTTAGGTCCAAAACTTCTGATTTTTTAGTATTGACCTTCTTCACTATACGACCAGCAGTGCTGTTTCTTCACATATAGGCAACACTTGCCAACTTTGAAAATTAACTTAAATGGTTTTATTCATTAGGCCTTCAATCCTGACTGGTTATTCATCCAACAGGTCCTAATTTCATCTCATATTTTGGCAACTTATTCTTGAAATTTTTTATCTCTCAAAATCGTGAATTCCTCATCAGTCAACAGTTCTGTTTGATTGTTCAGATCGTTTTTCTTATAAAACGATTTTTGGCATTCATGGTCATCCAAAACGTTGGAAGTAAATCCACTGGTGGATCTGGAAACGATCCCTTAATCATACAGATTGATCTGGCCTTGTTAGCTTCATCCAAATTTTGTCTTGAATTAATGATGAACTCGTCTCCACAATTTCTGATCATTGATTAAATGCTGTTGAGTCAAACGATTCTCTCCTCTATCTTGGATCAATTGCTTCCTGTTTTGACCTCATACTCTTCATTGGTATGGCAATCCAATACTCTTAATTAATTGCTTCCCATTTTAATTCCAACCAATGTCTCATCTAGTGTCTCATCTAATACCTCACTCCTCAGGACTATTTAAAGCGGACAATTTCTCCTGAGTTGGTCCTGCTGTTCCTCAAGACTATTTCAAGTGGACCCTTTTAACCCAAGTTGTCCCTGCTGATCCTCTTCATCTCAGGTAGATGTCAGGTGGAACAGGTTTTCTTGCAGCACTGGACAGTTCCATATCTAGGCTGCAAGTCCTTTTTCCAAATCTTGAGTATCCTCAATTTGCTTCACTAGGAGCTTCACTTCTGAGCTGGGTGAATGCAAATGAACGTGATCCACTTCACATTCTGTCTTCATTAATGTTACTTTCCTTAGTAACTTATTGCTGGAATTAGAAACATCTTCATATGACATCACGTTCTAATTTCTTCTACTCAATTTCACCCCATAGTGAGCACCACTTTGTAAAAATTTATAGGTCTTCTGATTATTCTCAGTTAATGACCCCTATAATTATATTATTTTTTATTTAACTGAGGTAAGCTGACCAGGGGATGGACATTACCGAATACACATAAAACTAAGGAAATAACTGACAAATATAAAATTGGGCACCCCAGGGTACTCAAGTTACCCTTGTTGCCAGCGGGACTACCAGGTATGGGGGTTGGTGCACTACTCTGAGGGGGTTTCCCCTGCTATGGAACAGGTGTGAAGGAAAGGGTCTGTGTGGAGGAACCAGAGTGGGAACCATGATTCTATGAGCGCTTTTTGCCTTGGTCTCATATATCCATAGAGCCAGGCTTGGAAGTGCTCCAGTAAGTGGACATGGAATCTGTTAATAACCCCATAAGGGTTGGGACCGTGCCCTTGAACGCATCTAATGCAATTGTGTGGATTTTCCACATTGCAATAGGTATTATCAGGGAACGGAGGGTATATGGGATTGGTGACTCAATCTGGAGCGCGAAGATGCTTTTTGATATCAAGAATTCTTGTTCGTTTTGGATCTTAAGCAGGCGTGCGACTTCCTGCCATATACATACTGCATTCATAAAGTTCCAGGACTAACGCTATTAAGGACACAACTTTTCAGATAAATAAAATTTTATTATTTATTATTCAACATACATCCCTTCCCTCTCTATACAGATTTTAGATCGCTCATACAATTGTTGAAAGGCATGTGCATAGTTCTCATTCAAAATCGTGTTTAAAACAGCTGTCACATTCTTCTGAATTGTCTCTACATCATCAAAACGCTGCCCCTTCAGTGCCACCTTCAGCTTAGGGAACAGAAAGAAGTCAGCCGGAGCCAAATCTGGTGAGTAGAGTGGATGGTTAATCACTGTGACTGATTTTCCAGCGTGAAATTGTGAGACAATCAATGATGAGTGGACTGGAGCATTGTCATGCAGAAGAAACCACTTCCCTGATCGGTACATTTCTGGCCTAACCCTGCGAATTCTTTTCAAAAGGCGATCAAGTACCTCTTTGTAAAATGGTCCAGTTACAGTATGGCCGGGTGGCAAGGGTTGTCACATAGTGTTCCAGCTGTGACACAGAGATAGCTCCATCTGTATGTCTATAGCAGCATCAGTCCCAGGACTTTTTGAATGCACTATGTAGCTTTGGTTGGGGGGAATGTTTCTAGGCGGTGATGTAGGGATCCCTCACCTCCACATACTGCACATGTTTTGTGGAGGGAGTTGGAACGGTCCGCCATCCTATAGGTCCTTCTCAGACAGCGCCAGGCGTTTTCTCTTATCCTCGGCCGTAGGAGTGGGTGGTGAGTCATTTTCCACATTGCCTTCTGAGTGGTTAAATCATAGGGAATGTCCAACATATCTAGGTATTCTATCCTAGCTATGCTTGGGATTGTTGCGAGCATATCCCTCTGGGGGTGGTTTTCTGGGTTTCTTAATTTGAATTGGGGGCTGGGTCGCCCCCTTCCCTGTATAGTACCCATGTTCTCTATGGTCCATCCCATATGGCGGATAGTTCAAAGGATATGTTTGAAATGAGGGGAGGTTCCATGCGGACCCATTGCAGTAGGGTGCTTGTCAAGGTATGAAAGTAGTCTGGGTGGACTATGTGGGTTGGTTGATTTGAGCGCCTGTGCAAAGTTAGTCCTTGCTGCTCTGGACCAATGTTGTTGTGGGAGGTCTGGAGCAAGTATTTCCTTTATCCAGGTACCTAGGATGTGATTGGCGTGGCTCTCAAAATCTATTAGTCCCATGCCTCCACTTGAGCGTGGGCCAAATAGTGTTTCCATCCGTATAGGAGGGTGAGAGCCAGGCCACAGCCAGCCCTGGATAAGCGCGCGGATTGAGGTTATAAAGGTAGGTGAGAAGGCTATCGCGTGGGCCTGGTACCACAGTATTGGGAGGATGAGCGAGTTAGCAACTGTAACTCGTCCTGTTAGTCCTGGGGTTCTTCCCTTGAGGGAGGCGACGCGTTTGGATACCCGTTGTAACAGGTTACTTTCCATTGTCTCATTAGCATATCCCCTGATTCTAGCCATATTCAAAGGTTTCAGACAGGAGTGGTGGTGGAAAGTGTTGCAAAGGGTAAAATGATTGGGTTTTTTCTTTGTGTGTTGGTATGAGGTTCTGATGTTGTGGCCCAGTTGTTTGTGTATTTTCCTAAGAGGATGATTTCTGTCTTCCTTTTGTTGAACGATGCATTGCTCACCTTGGAGTATTCCTCTAGAGTGCGTTCCAGCTGTTTGGCATCTTCATTGTTTGCTATAACTGCTACGCAGTCATCTGAAAAGGCCAGTATTTTGACTGTTGGTTGTCCTTGTGCGGTTATCCCCATGAGATGTGAGTCAGTTACTTGGAGGAGTGGGTCAAAGCTGAAATTGTATAGCAGTGGGCTGAGGGGATCCCCTTGTTTGAGACCTCTGTGTGGTTTAATCTTGTTTGTTAGGAATCCAGGGCCGCATACAGCCATGGTTGCAGATTCTGTTAGGAGCATCGCCCATTTTATGAACCTTGGTGGGAGTTTGAAGGCATGTAGACATTCTTTTAGGTATGGACAGCTAACATGGTCATACGCCTTTTCCTGATCCAAGATGACCAGGGTACCAGTTGCTTTGTATTGGCAAATTTTTGCAACAAGGTGAATGTTGTTCCAGATTGAACGCCTTGGTATAAACCCAAACTGGTTGGGTGATAGGACGTCAGATGCAATTGCGCCTAATCTAGCTGCTAAAATTTTTGCTAGAATTTTTGTGTCAGTGTTGGAGAGATCAATTGGGCACCAGTTGGCCAGGTCCAACTTGTCACTCTTTTTATACAAGGTTATAACGTAGGATTCATGGCCTCCTGGTAATAAGCATGTTTCCAATAAGCTCTGGTTCATAGACGCCAATAGGAGGGGGGCGATTTGTTGAAAATATTTTTTGTAAAATTCGTAGGGTATCCCATCAGGCCCTGGGCATTTCCTATGTGGTGCACCGCGAATTGTCTCCCAAAGCTCCTCCCATGTAATAAGGGATATTATATTGTAATTTGGTGGTGTACTTTGTATCTCAGCAGTTTGTATAAATTCTTTAATTTTTTGTGAATCTGTTGGCATATCACGATATAATTCGGTGTAATAGCAGTGTACTTCCACCTTGACCTCCTCAGGGTCAGTTGCCATGGTGCCATTGGTCTTGCGGACCTGTGTGCACATGGGCTGGTTTCCGCGGGAGTGGAATTGGCGGAAAAAGTATGTCAAACAGGTTTCGCCTTCCTTTATGAACTTACCTTTGTTTGATACTTTGATTCTGTGTTGGTGTTCGAAGATGAGGTTGTTAAGTCAGGCAGAAATTTCTGCCCATTTGCGTCCCCAGTTAGGGCTATAGCCAGATCTCAGAGTATTTATTTCCAGGTGGTCTAGTTCCACCAAGGTACGCTTGATTGTGGCCATGTCCGCGGTATACTTACGTGATGCAATATGTCAGGTTTTGTTGATTAAATCCTTTTTGAAATTTTCCCATGTTCCAATGGGATCCAAAGTGAATGGGGCTGTGAATTCTGGGTTCATAGCCTTGTTTTCAACCCAGTCAGATATCTTGGGCAATTTTATATTTTCTGGGTGAAGCTTTCTCCAAGGCGACACCTGTGTGTGGGATTGGGTTGGCGTTAACTGCACCATAACTAATCAGTGGTCAGAAAAATTGACCTTTTTTGTTATAGATTTGGAGATTCTTGAGTGGTGGGATTGCGGGATGAGGATGTGGTCAATGAAACTCATCAATATGAGCACTCCCTCGCGTATGTTGGGCTGCATCATGTGGGGAAGGAGTGGTGAATTGGGGGAAAGATCATCCTGTAAGCCAAGAGATGCCTTCATTGTGCGGAATTCAATGTGTCCAGGTGGGTATCCCCTGGGATTAGGCCATCGATCCATATTGGGGTTATCCAACAGTTGAAATCACCTAACATAATGGTATCTGGTGGGAGGGTGAGAGTAGGAATGTTTTCAAGAAATTGTTTTCTCTTGGTTGCAGTGCATGGTGCATATATACATGCTATTGAAATTATTTCCTCTTGGCACATGATTGTTGCTACCAAGACTTGACCATGCAAGTGTGATGACGAATTTGTAATTTTAAATCTTTTGTTGTTTTGGATGATCACCCCACAGTGAGACGTCCATACTGATTGTGATGGTGCGTCCCTGGTTGACCAGGATTCTTCTTCCCCTTGTAGACAGTGGGTTTCTTGGATGGCCAAGATATCTGCAATAGTTTTTGCAGGAATGCCAGCTTTTTGGCTTGGGACATATGAGACCTGGCTCCCACAATGTTTAGCGTCCCTATTGACACTGAGGTGCCCGCGGCGCCTCAGGAGCGGTTGGGAGGGCCCTCATATAATTATATTAACTGCACAGGTTCAGGTTTTGTGCAATTCTCCATGTTGTATGATAGTAGTTGATGTAATTGTTGATAATAGTATGGCAACTATTATCTGTAGTTGATTTGAAGTATTAGATTTCAGTCTACGCTTGGCCAGTATTTCCTCTTGAAATACTTATGATGTCCTGAATAGGGAGACATTCCCTCATAAAACCTAACTCAATCTATGTTCAGATCCCTGTTTACAGTTTCTCTTGTTTGACACACTGTCAGCAGCAATCCCTGATTCAATTCAGCTTCTTCTTTGGATCCCCACTCAGATCCTTACTACTTATCTTAAAGAGTCTCCCAATTATTGCACACAGCAAAAATATCCTTGAGAAAGAATACAACTAAAAATGGATTCTGATAAAGTTTACTAAGATAATACTCTAGTAAAAGTGGTCTGGTAATTGATGTTGTTTTTTCTCAAACTCTTATAATTGATGATGATCTTTATTAGTGAATTCTTTAGGGAATTTTTAGTGAGGAATCCAGTGCCCAACCCTTGGTTGGCACCTCATTGATGAAATGGAAGCTGTTGCCATTGAATCACCCATCCTCATTTCAGCAGTGATGGTCTTCCCCATCCAGCTAGGATTCTATCATTGGACATCCTTGAGATCTAAAATGGAAAGAGTCAGAAAATATTTCCCTAATATTTTCCTCTTGATCCAAGTGAACCAACCATATTTTGCAAGTGACCTGCTTAGGTAATAGAACTTGTTACTCATTAAGTCAGGTCACAAACCAAAAGATCAATTTGCTAGTTGCAGGTGGCATCACTCACCTCACAACTTACTCCTTAAATTCGCAATTGGTTGGTGATGAAACCTGACTGATCCCAATCAGTACACCTGATAGTTAATCAATTATCAGATATCCCTATTTTGTTGGCAACTCTGCCCAATGAGATCTTAAGTATTCATCCAGATTAATCCCTGATGGATCTGACCAGGAAAATAACCTAAAATCCCCCAAACATAGTTACCCCAAAATCAGGGTTAACCAATATCTAATTCACTTTGCATTAGGGAATTATCCCCTAGTGATCCCTGGTAATCTAGTCAGCTGGGAATATGGGAAAAAATCCTAACAACCCCCTTCTTGGATCTAGATGTCAGTTCAGCTGAGGGAGTTGAATATTTAATATTCTTCCCATCATGTATGATATCAGGATATCTGACAAGGTTCTTATATCACTTAGTTTTATATTTGACCAATTTGCTAATATTATATAAGGATAAATTTTTTATGATTAATTTGGATACCCAACATGTGCAACATCCATTAGGAACATTATCAGAATTTCTAATAAGACAAAACAATGGTCAGGAATATCCTGTACCATCATACTCTTTAGATAAAGTATAATATAGGGAACATATTATTACTACTTTTAAATAATTAGTTTGGTGTTATCTACAATGATTTGTAACCACTGCCTCCCCGAGTTTGGTTCCAGTACAGGAACTCTGGGTAGGGGACAATTATGACTGTGTTGGCGTTGTGCACCAATGCCCCGAACCAAGATAGCAAATAGCAAAGGTGGTCAATGGAGTTCCTGGCCTATCATATGCTGTGCATGGAGGTTTTCCAGATTTTATCCTCCTTTCCCATTCATTCAATTTCCCATTAATCAGTGCGGTATTGTCCCCAGATCAGCCCACCTCAAATAAAATTAAAAATACAAAGATTTGTAATCATAACTGAACAGAGTAGAAAACTAGATAAACTATATGAGCTAGAAATTTAATAGCGCTGTAATCTATCAAAACATATTCAGACGTACTGGCTGACATTTGAAACCTTCAGAGTCTGATAGGTTCAATCTATTTGGGTGAGTGGGTGATAATTGACAAATATTATCAAATAATCCACCAAATTGCTCACCCAAAACTAAACAAAAATCAGTATTGGAGTTTTAAGTAGAGCAAGTAAATTTTAGGATAACCAGCTCACCAGCCACGAGGGCAACAGCAAAGCTGTTAGTCCGAGTGGCTCAAGGGTAGCGCTGGCACAGCCTATAGGCTGTCAGTGTGAGCTTATAAATAAACCCGAGCAACGCCGGTAACTCTGCTTGTAGAACTTAAAATTCTTTTTTAAAAAAGCTTAGAAAATTATAGCAACTATAAACCATATATGAAATACTACTTGTGAGTTGGGTTTGGTGGTAGAGAATCAGACTTTAAGATACAATGATATTTTGGAGACTTAGAATAGGTAATATGGGATTCTTAGATGAATGGGTGATATTAACATTGTAATAATCAGGGCAGATTCTAAAATTTAAAATCTATTTATGATAATCTTTGAAAGATTATTCTAGACCTGTACTGGCTATAAAAATTTTCGGTGTGGTATATTTGTCCCAAGGTCGACCCACCTCGAATACTTAAGAAAGAGTATTCTAGATTGGGCGCTGTGATAAAGCTTCCCTGATTTCTATATAGGTTAGATCATTTTAGCTTCAGATTTACTATCAAATTTTAATAATTTAAACCATTGGATTGGCTATCAAAAATTTAGCGACTTGGTACTGTGCGTTGTCAGCATCATTTGGCCCGTCCCTGGTCATATATCTATTGTAAAAATTTCATATGCTCATACTTCTCAAGATCTCATTATTGACCCTTATGATTTTAGGGTCAAATCTACCACTAAATGAGGAACCACCCTCTTTTAAGTGTTAAGATTGCTTTATGATTTAAAAATATATAATGGCATTATAGATTTAATACTTTACTATGTAAAAGAGCAAAATACTGCTAATTAGCTTTATAAGAAATTTATACTTTTTGAAATCCAAGTGTGCAACATCTGAGAATGATATAGAAGAATAATTTTAGATTTAATTTCAGCAACCACGAGCTATCAATAGTTTCCGGCTAACTCGGTTTTAATCCATCTAGTTCAAATACTTGATGCAACAAATATCTAAGTTTATTGACCGTCAAAATATTTAACTTGCCCTTAAACTTTGAGTTTAGCGCAACGGAACCGAGGATTTTGTTAAAGTTTGCAATATGGCAGGCTCAACGCACGCATTAAATCTATCTTTTTCTCAAAGGCTGAAAAATTTGGTTCTAGTAAGTTTTGAGCAATTAGGCTTTTTGAGCAAGTTTACCTTTACCCATCTTTCTTGTATTCTTGGCTCTTTAGGAAATATTTTGTTTTTTCTTAAATGTTTTTTTTTTGACTATATGGAACTGTATTACTCAGTTCGTTTTTTATATTTAATCTAAATTATTAATTTCAACGGCTTTTTCAAAGTTTTTTTTGGGGGGGGGGTTCTGTTTTCTTTTGGTCCCAATCTTTGCTTTTAGTAATAATGTCCCAGTCCAAAGGGTGATAGCACACGCTTATTTCCGGGTTTAGTTACCTTTTTCTATTATATCCTTGTTTTTTACGTTTGCTTAGCCTTGAGTTTTTCGTTAAGAATTTTCTAGATCATCTAATAAATGCTTATGTTATGCGTATATTTTTGTTGATACTACAAAAATGTAAGACAGCTTTTATACGATGTTATTTTTTCTTTTTATATACAAGTCATTTTAAATGTATTTTATATTTTAGTATCATCATAAACAATCTTTTAAGCAGTAACCGGAAATTTTAAGTGTTGAATTTACAACAGCTCTTGTCTTTTTAAAGGCTTACAAACTTATTGCGTTTTAATCGATTCTTTACCGACTTGTTTGTTTTATAACTCGCTGAGCTTTAGGGCTGTACTATAATAAACCGTTATATTTTTATTTAAGAGTTCAAACTGCTTTGAAAGTAATTTTCACTTACATAATTTTAGACTACTTAACACATTTGAGTAGGATTCTTTATAATTGGATTCATTATACAAATTTTGATATATGTAGTTTCTATATATGAATGCTGGAAAACATGTTAATTACCATTTTATTGATATGTAACTAAATGAGGTTTCACTAAATATTTGAAAAGAATTTAATCTATTTAAAAAATTAGGATACTCATTTTATTTGGTGGCTTGCACATTTGTCCACTATTTACAACGGGATAAAATATTATCTTTATTTTGTGGGTGTTTTATCCCGACCCACTTGGGCATATTATTTAGTTTTTGTATCAAGCGTGACAACGTCTGGATTAGCGTTGCTCAAAGCTAGCGAGGTAACTTTAAGTTGTTAAAGGTTGCCACCTAATTAGTACTATCTACTAGAAGGATGCAACGTTATCACAAAGTTTACACAGAGCCTTTTATAGCGAATCTGGTTCCTACCTTATGCTTTCGCTTACATGGCTTTCTTATAAGCCATTATTTAGTAAGTTTTAACAGTTTCGCTATTGGTAGCAATCTTATTCAGTGATAGTTTTTGGCACCGGTTTTTAACAACTACTAACATGCTATTTCCAGCTGCGCCTCTGCCATACATTCTTTACTCGTATGTGCATGCCGTAAATTACTTACGAACCAATATTCTTTTTTGTTTTTGCCCTGAGGCATCTGAGGAAGTTGAAAAAATTAGAAACAATGTGTTTCTAAAACCTGCCTTGATTTCGACCACTGTCTCTTTAGCTTTGCGCAATTTTATTTACCAAGCGCATGAGCTTAATGTTTGGTTGGTTTCCAATTTTGAGATACTAGTGATTATACCGACGTTGATTCTATTCTCTGTGTAATTAATAGTCTGTTGATAAATACTGATCCCTCATTTAGATATAACAAAACCTTGATTCCTCTAACGCTCTACTCCTTGTTCCTTTTTCAAAGGTTCAAAAAATCAACTGCAACTAAAGCAGTTTTTTACAATTTATTAAGGGTGCTAAAAATCTAGTACTGACTGCCAACTACTGATATGCTTATAATTAAATTACAAACACTCTGAGCATATTCTCATCTTTTAAATACCTTCACAGACTATAAAGTTACTAAAACTTTAATATACATCGATCTACTTTTTTCTCATAGCACTTTATGGCTGCGTAAGAAAATGAAGTGTAGTATAAGTTATATATTCTGACATTTAATTTAATGGTCAGGTGTGTTTACCATATGCTGCACATCTAATATGCTGGTATATTGTCAATTCTGATTTACTCTATTAGCTTTTTCATTGTTGGATAATTGTATGTCAGGTACTATGAGAAGATTGGTTTGAGGGTAAATATGGCTAATATTCCCAAAAAATCCTGGTTGATTCTCAGTGGAATCCCTCAAATTGGAGTAATACTTCTAACCCTACTCCTCGGCCAAATAGCCCTATTGTTAGTAGTAGGGTTATATTGAACCTGTAGCAGAATCAGGGGAGTCATTCCAAGGTTCCTCCTCATCTCATCTCCAGTTTAGTTCAAACTCCTAAGCAGAGACCACCCCTTTTTATAGACTTGGAGGAGGTCCCACCATTGCAAATATTTTCCCACCATCTGATTGGTTAAAATACCTAAAATCTTGCCCCACGGGTTTATCTAACTTGCTATTGACCCTCTATTGGCCATCAAGTTGAAGTGAGGTGAGTTGTAAGAGCTCCAATAGGTTGAAACCCCATATTCCCTAATTTGGTTATTCTCAGCCCATATTGAATTTCTCACCACTCTCACTTTGAGCCTCAAAATAATTTAAATACTAAGCAGCAAGATATTGAGAGGGTTCGCTTCTTGACCCCCTGTTGAACTTAATAAAACTTATAAAAGCTAATATCTTAGTATATTTAAAGTTTTCTTATTTTAATTTAAGTGGTGTAAAAATCCCCTAATACTTGTTCCAATAGCTGAGAGTTATAAAACTCCTGTCAAAGCTATATTATTAGAATCCTGTGTTAAAAAGAACCAGTAAGTATATGAAAAGCCAGGATTCTAACAAGTGGTGCTTACTACAGGGGCCCTGTACACTACAAAAAATGTTATTAAGAATAGAGGTTGGTGGGAAAAGTGACCACAATTTCCCCACTGTATGTGACCCCAGACTAGCTGCTTTAGAATAGCAGCTTGTCAGTGCTTTGTCTTGCCTTAAAAGGCTTGAGCAGCACTCTTCTCAAGGCCCTCATGGGGCCTTCCCTGTCATTCATAAAACCCCACTCAGAGACAAGTTTACCCCAGGTGAGGGCAGTATTGCCCCCTTTCTTTTTGTTTATGAATCTGCTATGGAAGGAGCAAATGACTAGCAGAAAAAAGTATATCCTTCCCAGCTTGAGTCATGTGGCTCAGGAGATAACGGTTCCACATATGGCCACCCTCAGCATCAGGGTGGAGGTTAATCTAGCGTTCATTGAGGAATTTGGCTCCACACAGAGTTTGCAAAGGAAAAAACAGGCCTTTATGTGCCTTAGCCTGCAAAGGGGAGAATCAATTGCCTCTTTTGTTGATCAATTCTATAGTGAAGCCCATACACTATTACTTGCAAAGATGTTACCTCTTGACAACACTGTTGCTGCCATTTTGACTGGATTGGCCTCTCATTCCTCTTTGGCATTGCACATCTCTTCAGTAAAACGCTCCTTCCAGAACATCCACATTATCAAGGAGGCTCTGCCAGTGGTGGCCAATTTCTATGAATGTGAGCTTGTGCCAGGAGCCCAGAGGCAAGAGTCCACCATGATTCCTCTAGCCTCTCCCCATGGCTGTCTCCCTTGGAGAACATGCCCTGTTATAAATTTGGTGATCTTCCATAGATACGCCAATGGAGTTTGCACAGGGTGCGACCCACTGAGCAATCAGGGCCAACGATTTGATGATCGTTGCCCTCAAAATGACAGAATAAAATTCAAATAAATATGGAGCACCTGCTCCCACAACTTCTTTATTATATATAATTAATATCGCGGATTCTCCCTATTCTGCTAGTTTCTTACTTACTTAACAACCCTCCTCTTAATTGCCCATCTCGCTTATATTCCAGCGGCTTGGACCATACTACGCTCCTAGCTTTGGACTATTTGGTTCCACTGTTCCCCTCATTCTGACTGGTTATTTTCTAATTTGCTATCGCCCTAATTTTTGGCAATTTCATTTGTATTCATCAAATGTCAACATCACCTTATTTCAAAGCGCTTGAATTACCATTACCAGCTTAATTCCAACAGTTATCATACATTTCGCCATGATGACCTTAAGCTTATTATCCAGTCATATTGGAATCACGACATTACCTCCTCCTTGACTGGACGATAAGGTTCCTATTGCTTGTATGGTCGGAGGAACTTCACATGTACCCAGTTGATAATTTGACCCCCCCACAGGTTCCTTAATGGTGTAGGCGTCAACCCTGGTTTTCTCAATGATCTCGAACAGTCCACTCCATATGCTGGCGAGCTTGTTCCTCCTTCTGAACCCATGTTGGTCATGAAACAGGACCAATTCCCCTACCCCAAATTGTGGAAGACTGCGGCGTCTACATTGGTCAGCCGCATGATCCCGAATCTTCTTGACAAGACTAGTAGAATATGCCTCAGTTTGGAGCTTGATTAGCGTGTTCATTAAAGAAGACAAATAGTGGTGGGGTTTGACTCCGCTGGTATCCTCAATGCAGGAGTAAAGCAATGCAGGCAGCACTGGATGTCATCCATAGAGCAATTGAAATGGACTCTTACTGGTTGCTGTGTGGTAGCTGATATTGTATGCAGACAGCGGTGGATAGAAGGGTGCTCCAATCTGATGGCCGCTCATTTACAAGCTTGCATATAATATTTACCAAGGTCCCATTGACCCGTTCCCCATACCATCAGATTCAGGGTGGTAGGGGGTAGTTAAAATCCCGCAGATTGCCATGAGCTCGTTCAACTTGGCTAATATATGGGATGTGAAAAAGGTTCCATTATCCGTTAGGATAAATTGTGGGCAACCATGGCGCTGTATGACGCACTTCAGGATGAACTTGGCGGTAGTGACAGCCCCCAAATCCTTGATAGCCCTTGCTTCCACCCATCTCGTCAAATGGTCAATGGCTACTATTATATATTTGGAGTGGTTTGCGCCAGTTGGCAGCGGCCCCACCACATCTATCAAAACTTTATGCCATGCAAACTGAGGCTTAACTAGCTGGTAGGTGGTCTTCTGGTGGTATGGTTTCTCCACTTGGCACTGATGGCAACATCCAACTGTCTTGAGCACATTGTAGTGCATACTTTACCAATAGTAGCGGGGTCACAAAAACTTTGGCATCTTTTTTAACCCTCCATGACCTACCGCTTTATGGGCATCCATTATTATTGCAGCTCAGGCAGAGGGTTTTGGGAAACTCAGCGTTGATTCCCCAATCGGCTTATATAATTCCCCGTTGCGCAAGAAGGTATCCTGCATAAGCCCATCCAACTCTTTGATCATGGGTGGCAGCTCATCTTGATATTTGCCCACAATCATCTTTTCATACATGATGTCCACCACATCCGCTGTAATAGCAACCGTGGGTAATTGGGAAAGACAATCTGCATTCTGATGCTTTGCCCCTGGCTGATGCATAATCTCAAAATCATATGCTTGGAGCTTCAAAGCCCATCGCGCGAGCCACCCTTCAGGTTCCCGCAGATTCTGTAGCCAGCGCAAAGAGGCATGATCTGTTACCACTTTGAATTTCACCCCATGGAGGTAGACCCAGAATTGTTTATATGCATAGATTACTGCTAAACACTCCCACTTGGTCACGGTGTAGTTCCGTTCAGGGCCAGTTAAACTGCGGCTGCAATAGGCAATGGGGTGTTCCACACCATCATCATCTTTTTGGGACAACATGGCCCCTACAGCGGAAAGCGAGGCATCCATTTGCACAATAAACTCTTTTTCAAAGTTGGGGTATTGCAAAACAGGCGCGCTAGCCAACACAGTTCATAATACATCAAAAGCGATTTGGCATTGATCCGTCCAGGTGAAGGCAGCGTTTTTCATAAGTAGCTCAAAGAGTGGAGCCCCAACACAGCTGAAGTTGGGAATGAACCAACGGTAATAACTGACCATCCCCAAGAACACCTGGATATCCCACTTATTGCTTGGCTGAGTCATCTGGTGGATGGCTTCCACCCTGGCCAGCTGTGGACTTAGCCCTTTGGAGCCTACCACAAAGCCAAGATATTCCAACTGTTCCTAGAAAAAGTGACACTTTTGGGGCTTTATCTTGATATTAGCTTCAGCTAGGCGGCGGAATACTTGCTCCAGGTGTCCAAGATGCTCTGTGAATGTTCACGAAAATATGTTGATATTGTCAAGGTAGACATGAATGCAAGACAGCTTTAAGTCACCCAAAATAGTGTCCATAGCCCGCTGGAATGTAGCCGGGGTGTTGCACAAACCCTGTGGCATACATATAGGCTGAAACAATCCCTTTGAGGTAATTATAGCGCACTTTTCTTGTTCCGCCACTGGCAACTCGATCTGCCAGTATCCTGATATCAAGTCCATGGCCAAGAAATACTTGGCCCCACCTAACCAATCTAAAGCATCATTGATTCATGGAAGCGGGTACAAATCTTTTTTTGTAATGCTATTAAGCTTCTGATAATCAATTACTACCTGATTGGAGCCATCTTTCTTTTTTACAATGAGCACCGGAGATGCCCAGTGAGTCTTCGATGGTTCCAACATTCCCTGTTCCACCAATGCATCTATTTCTGCTGACACAACTTCTTCTGTTGCCTTTGAATGATGGATAGGCCGTGACCTGATAGGGAGATGGTCTCCTGTGTCCACCTGATACACAACCCCACAAGTGCAACCCAAATCATGATCATCAGTTGCAAAGATACTGTGATACTTTTCGAACAGATTCATCACCCTGTCCTTCTGCTCCTCCAATAGACCAGTGAGCTCCTCCCAAGGAATTACAGTCAATACGCCAAAGGGGGTTTTTAAAGGCAAGCTGAGATCTTCCCAGGAATCAAAGTCATGTATATGGTGGACCTCATTGATTGGGATCAAATGCAGGTAAGCTACCACTTGGTGCTGCTGAACCTACATCACTTCCTTCTGCAGATTTGCTACCAACACTTTTACTTCCCCTTGCCTGGGTAATAGTAACCCAGGAGCCACATGAGGTTTGAGTCATGATTGTTGATAGGGCCCCACAAACTCTTCATACAGACCGCCCGGTATATCAATTTCAAGCTCAGTTCCAATTATGCCTGATGCTCAGAAGGGATAATAGAAGCGTTTGCAGCTTGTAGCGGAATCCCTTTGTACTCGCAAATCTGTGTTGGGAGCGTTTGAGTCTTCCGCTTCATCCGCCAATATTTTACAGGTATCACACCATCGCTATAGGCGAGACTAATTTGACTAGAGTGGATTGGGTCATCTGGCAATCCCTGGAAGTAGATAGATGGGAATCCGTTGCCCCAGGATGTTTAGGGTCCCTTTCATCATCTCAACAACAGCCCCATAGTGTTGCATAAATGCAGTCCCAATCAGAAAATCATAGTGGCTATTTGGTAATACCACTGCCGGTGCCATAATAACAACAGATCCAAACCGCAAAGGAAGTGTGCTATATGCTCCCTCAGAGACTGTGGTTTCTGTTCCTGCAGTCCCATACACCATCCGGTGTTCTGTCAGGTTTTAAAGCCAAATTTGCCACCAACTTAATGGAGACAATATTAACAGGAGCGCCCATGTCAATTATAGCTCAGGCTCAGGATTTGGCTTCCACCACATCACAGTAAGTACACTCCAAGTAAGATGAAAGCCAGTTATTTACTACGTGTACATTCAGTGGTTCACGTTTTCCCAGAAAGCCCTATAATACCCGCACTGACTTTAGGGTATCCTGCTATAATAGCATCCACTGGGAAGGAGACCTCTACTTCTCTTAGAGACAATGCATCCGCAGATGGGTCTAGCTGGTCTGACGGGGTTTGGTCAAACATTTAGCAAGCGTAAGGCTTTGACTGCTCCAGAAACCCTGGGTCAGCCATATTTTTGAATTGTGCTTGGGTCAGCACATTTACTCCCCCAACTGGCTGTTGGTAGAGGAATGTATCATCATACTGGGAGGCGTCTACTTCCTTCATTACAATAGATTCAGGGGAAACGTATGACTTCAAGATAGCAGAAGTAGAGAGTCATCTCTACTCTGCTCCAACTTTTTCCCTGATAACCTTGATCCTGTTGTACTTGAGGGATCTGTCGATTGGGACACCATCGCCCCATATGCCCAGTGCAACTGCAATTAAAGCAACTTACTCCATAGGGCCTTCGTCTGTGCTTAATATAAGTTGGCCCGCTTAGAAAGTTATTCTGAAGATGATCAGCGTAACCAGACCCACATTGGTAGACTGCCTGCTGTCAAGCAGCATAGTTAAGGCTGAAGTGGTAGTTGGGCGCTTGTTGCTCAACAGTTATAGGGTAGATGGTAAGTTGCAGGGAGTAGCCTGATATATTTGCATTGACTGGTTGCTTCCCTCCCCCTGGTTAGGGTAGGCCCCAGCAACAGTGGGAATCCGCTCAATATTGGTTGGAGGGAAGTTGGCATATATACGGTGCAGAAACTGAACAATTTTAAGCAATGGCACATCCTCATCCAATAGTGAGGCCATAACATTATGTAACTCACGGTATGGCTTTACAGCAGAAGTCATCGCAATACATACATCTGATTTGGATAAAATTTCAGCCCCAATTAACACGTGAGCTTCCACTGTGAACCGCTCAGCAAACGCGATTAGGGTCTCATTCCGTTGAAACTTGATGGTCAAAAATTCAGCCTTCCGCTGGGACATTTTTGCAGGTCCACTGAACAGCCACAGCACCTCTCTTTGACTTCTTGATATGTGATAGAACTGCTGGAAAGGTAAAAGACGACTTGATCAGCGCTTCCAACATCCAAGGTAGAAATCAACATTTTTACTTTCTGTCGATCTGAGACACCTTCAGTTGCAATTTCAAAACGCTTAAAGAACCCAGGAATATTCCCATCTCGGTCAAATGGGGGCAGCTTGTTACAGCAAACCTCCTGGAGCAGCTCATCTTGTTTTTTCAGTACAGTGTCCAAAGTCAGTTTCAGTTCTACATAGGCAACTGACCCAGAGTGATGAGTAAACTCTTTCTCAACTTGACGTTGATGTGACATAGCTGGCAACTGAGAGTTTATCATATATATTTGATCAATGGGCCCCCTGTAGTGAGCACCACTGTTATAAATTTGGCAATCTTCCATAGATACGCCAATGGAGTTTGCACAGGGTGCGACCCACTGAGCAATCAGGGCCAACAATTTGATGATTGTTGCCCTCAAAATGAACAGAATAAACTTCAAATAAATATGGAGCACCTGCTCCCACAACTTCTTTATTATATATAATTAATATCGCGGATTCTCCCTATTCTGCTAGTTTTTCTTACTTAACAACAACCCTCCTCTTAATCGCCCATCTCGCTTATATTCCAGCGGCTTGAACCATACTACGCTCCTAGCTTTGGACTATTTGGTTCCACTGTTCCCCTCATTCTGACTGGTTATTTTCTAATTTGCTATCGCCCTAATTGTAGGCAATTTCATTTGTATTCATCAAATGTCAACATCACCTTATTTAAAAGCGCTTGAATTGTCATTACCAGTTCAATTCCAACAGTTTCCATACATTTCGCCATGATGACCTTGGGCTTATCATCCAGTCATATCAGAATCGTGACATGCCCTCTCAGTGCAGATCAACCCAGATGTTCCTCCACCACATGATGTTATATAGAGTATACTAGCACTGACTGGGCAGTGCCCCCTTCCACCATCTGCCCACAAAGGTTGCCTTGTGCCATCAAGTACAACTTTGCCTCGCTCTACTCCCTCCTCCAAGCTGAATTACGAAGCAGTTTAAAATGTTACGTCTCCCAGGATACCTCTTATATCCTCCTCAGCCTCTCCCAAGCTGTTTGTAGCCCAAGACCTGCTCCTCTGGGCTCTCCAAAACCCACTACTCAAGAGCACCAACGCTGAGTCATTGTCATTGCAACTCCTAACCTAAAATCTAACAGGGTGGTCAAGCGCCAAACAGATATCCCCTGCAATGAGAAAAGACCTAACTCTAATCTCTTCCCTATGAACCCCCTGATGTGCAGAGATAATCATTCTGATGACAAATCTGAAGGGGGTTGTGAAGATGTTGGGTATTATTTTCTAGGAGCCCTAGTTGAAGTGGGTATACCAGATTGGTTGGACCCTAAAAGTGTAGATATGAACATGATACCCAGCAGAGCTTATCTCCGTCTAGTGTGCAGTGTTCTGAGGTTATTGAGACTGAAAGTGGTGCTTACCAGTTTTTTGCCTCACTGCTCTGATCTACTCAGCAGGGACATAATCTACAATCTATTCAAGACAAATACTCTGAGACCGCTCAAAGACTAGCCTCCAATTTTCATCTTAAGGAGGTCATAGCTCTCTCCAAAACCTTAGTAGAACTTTAACCAAGGTGGAGGTCGTCATCAACAAACTCTGGTCATGGTATTTTCAACACTGGGTCTCCAGTGAACGTAATCTCCTAAAAACTGAACAAAAAGATTAAGCTGGCCCCCTACTTGGAATACACCCAAGAATTTGGGATACCAGGTCCAAATAGCACTACTGCTTTTGGGGAATATTCCTTGTTACCCATTAAATTTGGAAAGCTTGTCCATTTAGCACTGACTGTGGCCTTGGCTAGTAATACTTTTGTGGTGCTCAGTGGTACCCAAAATATGCTCGAGTAATATGGAATTATCAACCTGAAACAAAGCTATTTCTCCCTGCTTAACTATGAGGTTCCCTGGTCCTAACCAATAAAGAACCTAATACAAAGGAATACTTTTGTGAATTTTATTACACTTCCTTCACATTATCATTATACTATGACAGTGGGGTAAAATACAAAAAAGTTGCCTTAATTTGTGAACGCTCTAGACTGAGTTTATTTTTATGCATCAGAAGAGGTATTAATTAAAGCTGTTTAACAGAGAGTAATTGACTCCAAGATTACCCTGCAAATCTCCTACAACTTTTTACTACACCTAACAAGTTTTGATGGAATAAGTCCTTTAGAGTCACAATTATTTCCAGGCATAGTAGACTCAGCTTATCAGCGACCTATCAATATCCTAATGGTGAATCTTACCAGTAAGTACGTGATTGTAAAGAAACATCAGGAGATTTTAAAGGGCCTGCTGATCTCAGTTGAGGATATTAAACAAGTTCACTGAATTAGGTCCATGACAGATATGGGTCTAACTGCTGAAAAATGTTATGTACTTTACCTGAAGTTCATATCTCTGATGAACTAACCTCAGCTGAGCTGGAAAAAGTCCAGTCCTTGCTAGATGCATACAGTGACATTTTCTCTAAATCTGAGAATGACTATGGGCATATGAAGTATTGGAGTTACATCATTGATGTTGGGGATGCCCATCCCATCCCATCCAAAATCTATTGCAAATCAAAAGTCAAATAGCAACAGATGAGGATGGAGCTCAATCAACTACTAGACGCTAGGTTATTGGTACTCTCTCAAGCCCATGGTTGTCACCTCTCTTGCTTATGAAAAAGGAAAATGGTCGTCATCAGGTCGTGATGTACTACCAACTGCTATATAACCTCACAACGAAGGATGGTTATCCTATCCCTTTCATTGATGATGCGCTATCATAGCTCTCTGAATTTAAGTTTTTTCCACTATGGATTTTGCCAACGGATACTGAAAAATGGGCCTTTCGATCCAATGTCAGGAGAAATGTGCTCTTATTTGCAGTGAAGGCTTATTCCAACCCACCTGCCTACCACAAGGGTTGTGCATTGCGCCTGAAACTTTTTTAGCAAGCCATGGATTCCGAGCTACAGGACCTCAAGTTAAATTGCGTGATTGTCTACCTGGATGATATTACAGTTTTCACTAAAACTTTCAATGAGCATCTTACTTATCTAAAGGAAGTTTTCCAACGCCTGCGTGCATCCAACATCAAGTTAAAGCCCTCAAAATGTACTTTATTCCAAAAGAAATCAGATTTACTTGGACATGCCATCTCTCAGGATGGGATTCAACCCCTCAAAGACAAAGTTGAGGCTATATCCAAAATGGCTGCTCTCAAAACCCTGCGCAATTTCCAAGTATTCTTGAGTATGTATGTATTACCATCAATTCAACCCCAAGTTCGCCCAGCTGAGTGAGCCTCTCATTTGACTATTGGCAAAGAATACCCCTTTCTATCAAGGTGCTGAACAAAAGGTCGCCTTTGAGATGCTAAAGCAGTTGCTGCAAAAGCGTCCTATCCTGCGCCACCTAGAGTATGGTAAAAATTTTCTTTTGTTTACTGATGCTTCTAAATATGCTGTTGTAGCCATTCTGTCTCAATTGGATGATAATGGCGTAAATCACCCTCTCACCTATATTAGCAAAATGCTTTTCAAAGCTGAACGAAACTATAAAGTCACTGAGAAGGAGTGCCTTGCTGTCCTGCTAGCTTAAAATACTACCGCCCTTGCTTATATGGAACTTCTTTCACTGTGTGATTGACCACGCCACCTAAAAGTGGTTACAGGATCTAAAAAGGATCCCATTGGGAGGTTGGCACATTGAGCATAAAAGCTTAAACATTATGACACGAAAATTGAGCATTAAGCTGGAACCTGATATATGGATGTTGATGGTTTGACTTAGCTGCCTATCCTTCATCTAAATAATAGTGAAGCAGAGAGGCTGCATAACCTCCTTATGATTCTTGAAGCCTGAAACGATGAGGATGAACCTGTCAAGAAAATGTCATCCTAACACTCTCACAACCCCAAGTTAAAGAGCTGTAAGTTATACAAAAAGGTAGGGGTGAACTGGTTGCTCTATCTCTAACCTTCTGAGCGAGTACAGCTGATACAGAGGCTCATTCTATCTTGGGGCACAGTGGAATGCGGAAACCTATGAGTGGGTTGAAGATCATTATTATTGGGAGGGAATTATAAAATCCCTTGTCAAAGTTCTAGGTGCCTGACTAATCTGTAAAAACCAATACAGCTTCAGGAATAGATATCAATACCAACATACTAAGCATAAACAACCATTCCACATGATAAGCTTAGATGTAATTGGTCCCCTACCCACAAACTACCAGTGTTAAGATATACATACTAGTAGGAATTGATCACTTCACTAAATGGGCTGAAGCTGTTTCTCACCTGACACAAACTGAAAAACCACCGCCACCTTCACATCAATATATTTTTACCCAGCATGATTGCCCCCAGGTCCCACTTTATGACAATGGGAAAATTTTACCTCAAGTATGGGTAAGATCTTGGCTACTTCCATGTGAGACCAATAATTCTTTTCACCCCCAAAAAACCTTTCTACAAATGGTACTGTGGGAAAAGATAACGAACTTTAGTTTTCATATTATGGAAAATGACAAGCAGATCCTTTACACTGGGATCAAGGTTTGCCTACCGCTCTCATGGCTATTGCATTAGCTACCATTAAATTGTTAAAATATCTCCTTTCTGAATCTTATATGGTCAATAACCAGGAGTACCTGCTCTGTTAGCTAAAGATGTCTTTTCTACTAGGACTAACGGTCTTTAAAAAACTCTGAAAAGATTAGCCCAACACATTATCCAGTTGCAGTCCAATGCCATGACTGTCTAGCTAAAACTGTCACCAAAGAAGGTCAAAAAGCTAACAAGAATAGACAACCTCTTACCTCTTTCCAGATATCAGATTTTCTGTTATATTATAACAATCATATAATGCCCAGAAGCGGTAAGTTTGGGTCCATTTAGAAGGACCATTCACTGTCACTTATAAGAAGGGAGATGAATTTTTTATCAATTCTCTTGCCACTGAAGTCACTATCAATAGAATTCATAGATGATTCTTATGCCCTTATTCTCCCCCAACATTCTTGAAGGGGGTAATGTCAAACAATTAGACATCTTGCTAGTTCAAAAGAATGTTTTTGTGGAAGATAATCCTCAATTTAAAAATATAATAAATATTAATTCTTGGTGAAATTTATTTGATTGGAGGAATGGTTCTGCTTTAATCCCCCAAGAATCTATGATTGAGTTGGCGAGAACATCCTGCAATATTAGTAAAATTGGCGTACTGAGGCAGAAGTCCGCCCACATTTTTTCTTGAGTTTGGTTAACATTCTAAAGCAAAAACCACCCCATCTTATAGACCCAAAGGGTTCAGGGATGTGAAAATATTTTCAATATGTGTTTGGACCTATTTATATTAAATCCTTACTAAATAATAATATCATACCTGTTGTAAATTACTTTCCAAAAATTTCAGTCAAGATGAGGTAAAGAGATTTTGAGAGCTTTGATAGGCTCAATCTTCATTTATCTTAAACGAACCACTCTCCGCCTAACCTGAATCCTTAGGCATCTCACTATTAGCCCTCAAAGAGTTTAGATACTACAAGCAAATAAAGTAATGAGGTTTGCTATTATCCCTGAATTTTTTTAAAATTTTTGCAATTAAAACTCAACTTGTGGCATATTCTTCCCCTTCTAAATATTGAATAGCAGCTGAGAGTTTTGTGATTCTGTCCAATGCTAATCTATTAAAATCCTGTAAAAAGCACCGGCGCGCATAAAAAACGCCAGATTTCCAACAGACAGGGGAAAATTGGTTGGAATGTACGTTGGAAAAGAAATAGATGTGATAGAATTACCCCCATTCTGATGCTAAAGCATCAATGAGAGAAACACACCCCACAACTTGGTATTTGAAAAATATAATAAATCAAAGTCCAAGCTAGTGTTGACCTGTTGCTGACGCCACCAGCCAACACCCAGTTTAACTGGAAACAGCAGTTCTGGTACTGTGGCATATCAATTACATATGTGATTATGGCCACTTAAAAGGGTACACGACGCCAGATCTTATAAGAGGAGATTGCATTGAAGGATGCACCCAACACAGATGCACCCATATCAAGGTTCAAATTTGAAATTATGCGCTAGTTGTAAGCTCATAAGGTTTCCCACTTCTCCCATATTCATAAAATCCACAATTAACACATATGTGCACCCAGACAAGTATTCAAGAGGTAACAAAAAGTAGGCAAAATACTGTTTATTGGCAACATCATGGGAAACCACTGGCTGATAATTAATAATCGCTGAGTTGTCAGAGAACCAGAATCTGAAGGGGGATTGAGATCTTCAGTGGGAAGAGTCTTCTAAAATTCTACTTGTTTCTCAACGAAAACATAGGCATCAGAGGGTTATGAGTTTTTTTATCATTGGAACTGTCTCACCAACTGGCACCAGAGGAGCGGACTGGGGAGAACCTAGAAGGTTAGAGGAAGGAGCATCATCAAGAACCAAGACATACACCCCTAGAACCTGGTCAGAAAATACACGTTAGTGGGAGACAGGGCGCACACTGCCTTGTTATTCAGAGTTCCACTCAACACTGCTTTAATAGGAAATGTTTTTTGTACACCACTTACCCCACCTTATGCACTCCAAAGCATGGCGCCAATAGAGGTGGCCACCACAACCACCTGTACAAGGAACCCAAATGAGATTACCATGGGGAATGATTGTCATAAATAGGGACCAGAGCAGCATGAAATACTGCAATCAAAAATTCCAGAAGATCTAGCCCAGGAGCCTGGCCACAAAAAAGATTCAATTAACAAATACAGATCAGAGGCTTCCACACCCAAAATAAAAAATTGTAGGAGGTGAGCTGATCATAAAACTGGCTCTTGAACCACAAAGGACACTAAAGTAATCAAGGGGGTGATACTTCTTTTTTGGTTAAATGCAGAATCTCACACAACAATGGTTGTCGTCCCTTTCTAATGCATCCAAGAGAGCTACACTCCATTGGGCATCTGTAAGGGAGGAGGAAGCTACTCTATTGGCCAGGAACTGAACCTGCAGAACTGTTAGGGCATCCAAAATCTGATTTGTCACTTCTGATGAAGGTAATGATAAACCCACCTCCATTATATGGGTTAAAACTGGGATTAGATCATGATAGAAGTATTAGTTCAGGAACTCCACCACCACTGCGTGAAAACACCTGAAAAATGTACCAACTGATTACAAAAGCATGCTAAACTAAGCACCAGTTGTAAGTTCATTTGGTATAACATTATCATCATGTCACCTATTTCAAGCAAAAGAGTAAAGATGGTGGAAACTAGGGTTCAGTCAATTATGTCATGACACTGGCTAATAAGGTTGAGACCAGCCTGAAAGTATAGATGAGTGGACACCCAAAAAATGAGCTAGAATACTGGAAGTATAACCATCCACATGACTTTGTATTCCATTAGGAGGGGGACAACTGAAAGGGTAGTGATTGGCAACCACCAATGCTAGCATACTCACCAGTAACTACACAGTTGTAAGAGTAGTGGCCGCGGATTCCGCGGAGGTTGTTTTCTTAGGTACCCAGGGGGAAAAAGCTACTATAAGAAAAAGAGAGGTCAAACGTGCATGAGAGCAGAGAAACTTAGATTACTGTGTGGGGATCATTTCAAGAATCAGGGCCACATCATGAAGCCACAAGACATCCCTAATAGGGACAACACCAGGTGACCACCATAATGGTATACCCTTTAAAGTTGAGAGGTAACAAGGTAATAATTATAGACACTATGGCTTAGTCTTTACAAATACTGGGAAGCATGGCATCTGGTGAGAAAGCGGCTAACAATTATCTAAAAAATGGTATAAAATTTCATATGAGGATTTGTTTGTTAAAAACAAAGGAAGAAAACTGATAACAAAAAGACCTGTGTGAGGTCTTTTGTCGTAAGTTATGGGGCTTGAGAAATAAGGAAATTCGGCTTTAACCATGGTAGAATTGATCAAATTTGATTCTAGCAGATTGACACTTTAAACATTTCATGATGCTGATTTAATCTTGACCTTCCTGGACAGATTGGTCTCAAATTCTCATACTAACTTTTCCTCCTGGTACTATTTTGCTTAGCGGATTGACAACATTTTGTCCAGTGGATGCCTGTTTGCGCCCTTGGCCAGAGTAGGTATGAGAGGTCACATTGCATATGGAAAGAGTTTATCAAGCCCAAACCTGTTGGGATGGGCTCGTCTTATCTAGCGGAAAAAAATTAATTGGCACTGTTTTAAAACTGAGCATACAACAGTTGATTTAGTTTCTGTGGGTATCAATTTATAGCTATCTAAAAAACCTGAGTTGGTGGCAGAGATTACTGGGTGAGAGGAGAAGTTACAAACTTCCCGCTGGTAATGGCTTCTTACTGCAACCACCTCCTGACACATCTCCCATATTTCTGCTTCAACTCCTGAGTGATTAACAGAGGAAGAAGAGGTGCAATCTTTATGGGATATACCATCTTTAAGCCCCAGGGAATAACCATTACAGATGAATCAGGACAAATCCCATTTTGAACCAAAAAGGGGAAGAAGCCGGCGGCTGTCCCTCACATTACCCTGGGCTATTTACCCCATGTGGTAGATGAAAGGTGGGTAACAACATATCCCCATGAAGAGCGCATCTTCCGCCTCAGCTCACCACTCAAGAGCTGGTAAGTAAAATTCAGGAGGTGTTTCAGGAGGTGGCGGTGATTAAAAGTTATTTCCAGTGGAAGGTGAGTAGCGCTTGTCCCCAGGAGGTGCCTTCCAATTCTTGAGTTCCGCCAGAAGGAAGAAATTAGTAACTGGTGAAGTAAAAATGACTGAGTCATTCTCAGACTCAAAATCTTCATCAGCTCTTCCCCACCTTTGGTCTTGTGAACGAGCCCATCCCCTACAGGTATGTGCGTGACAAAAACCTTTCCTACTAAATGAAACTGACCATATGTGGCCTGGTTATGGGCGCAACCTTCTTTCCACCAGAGGAGTTGTTGCCATTGCACCAAGTGAGATTATGGCAGAATAAATATTTTTTAGCAAATTCAATATTAATCTGACCAGGCAGGTCATATCTGAGTATCAATCAGCAATTATTTAGAATGTTAATTTCATAATTAAATCGCAATATATTTTTCAACAGTAGGGTCAGAATTCACCATATATGGGTGCAGCCTCTTAATAGGTATTACAACTCATCAATAGTTGATTATTGATGAATGTTGAGTTGTGCTCCTCATAAAACAATGTTGAGTTAACTCAATGTATTGGGGATTATTTCCAATAATAATTAGTCTTATTCTAGATGCTTTTACTGTTCTAGGACTAATGGGGATTGATATCAATAGCAATATATGGTCAAAACAATTACTGGCGACTAAAGCCAAGGATAACAAAGCATTTAGTTATCATTACTAATTACGTTTCGCTATTATGTCATTGGAAACCTAAGCTGAGAATTTTACTAGGCTGGGCATACTATTGCTATCTGTCAATTAGAAACTTACTTATCTGCCTTCTACTAATTTAACCTTTTGCTTATCTACCTTCCACTTATGATGAATCCTCTCTCTACACTCACTTTTATCCTTGGAGTACTAAGAATACTTTGATGTTTGATCCTAATAGATATTGTTTAATATAAACGCCATTTTAATCCCTATTATAGGGTTTTCTGCCCTTAGAATTTACTAACCCATCAGGCACTTCAGGACCTTGATGCAATATAAGGCCAATCAGATTCGATCCCTGCATCCCAATAGGTAGTGCGCTTTGTTCCTGTTCCCATTCTTCAAGAATATAAGGCATTGTTCCCCAACAGGTGCAGCTGTTACTCCATTTTTCCCCTTTCTGCTATATCATTTTGACTAAAAAAATCTATAAAAATAAATATTTTTTGCAAATTTTTTTAGTCTTCTGGATATCTAGTACGATGTTTTCCACTTTTGGGATTCCTTGGCTAGTATCCATGGTGGCCTTACTCCTGTTGCATTTGTCAATATGGATGGGTGTACCAGAGGTATTCTAGATGTTGTTTTGGGTGGCAATAATTCCTGATGGCCAGCTCAGTCTTATTATTAAAACCTTATTTCAAGGCACAATGAAGCACCACATTTTTGAGCTTTATTCACCCTTTTCTGTAAGAAGGGTGCTGTGTTGGTTTTGTGTTGTAAAAAATGGGACGTTCTTTGGATCATAGTTTTAAACCGTGGCTAGGTAGTATCTCCTAATTTAGACCATGATGAGGTTTCCTCTTGGGTCCATGTACATGAGCTTGGTCCCACTTTCACCCCACAGCCAGGCCAGCTTGGATGGTCTCAAGTGTGGGTGTGTTTATCCCTTGGCCCACTTCCAAGCCTCCCTGATCTGTTGTTTTGTGCTCAGATGATAGTAGTCATTTGGTGGCTGCAGATGCTCCTGGGGAGTTGACGTATGAGAATCTGTTAGTGCCTTTGTTGTCCATTGGACAACTTCCAGAGGTTGAGGTGGTTCAGTTGGCCAGAAACGCAGTTACATCTTCTCCAAATGGCCTGGTGAATAGTCCAATTATTACCCCTTCCACCCTCAGTTCTGTCAGATATGGTTGCTAAAACCAAGGTTAGGCTTATAATCTGTTACTGGTTAAAATTCAGTTGGGGTCTCATGTGATATCCATTGAGGCTCTCTTGGATACTGGGGAAGCCGGGAACTTTATAGGCTTACATATAACTCAGGATTTAAACTATAATGGACGCAGGGTTCTGGTGTTGAGTGTATTGTTGTCATTGATGCCTTGCCATACAGTGAGATGGGCCATACCATTCTTGGTGCATGCATTTGGGTTTTGTGACCAGTTCACCGCAGTGCCAGACCTAATAGTACGTTATCTTTGGGGTTGGTTGGTGGTGGCGGCAACAGGTTAGTTTTAATGTGGATCCTAATCTATTGTCATTTGTGCATCCATGTGTTTGTGGCGAATTTCCGCTCATTGATACATTTTTACTGCTAAGGAGGTGGAGTCAATCATGTCTGTTCCCTCCACCACTGCATTTCCGTTGGATTTCCCTCCCATCTTGTTACACTATAAGGATAGTTTTAGCATGGAGAAAGCTAATCATTTTCCTGCTCACTCTGAGTATAATCTGGACTTTCAGCTAACAGTAAGCTTACTTAATATTAACAGTCCTCTGTACCCTTATACCAAGCAAGAGGATAAGGTCCTGGAGGTGTGGTTAAAAAATGCTCTAAAGAAGAGATGGTCAATTAAGAAAACCTCCCCCATCGCGTACCCAATCATGTTTCGCTCAAAAAGCCAAAGGTACGTTATGGCTATGCATGGACTACATTCATGTGAATAACATCACCGTGCATGATCCCTAGACGCTCCCCTGGAGCAAACCATCAGCCAGGTGATAACCAAATCCCAGGTGTTTTCCAAGCTTGACCTGGTGAACGCCTTCAACCATTTCTGGGTGAAGAAGGTCAGGAGTGGCTGATGGGCATTTTTATCTGGCAGGGTATTTTTCAATTCCACATGATGCTCTTCAGCCTCAAAAATGCGCCCGCTACAGTCCAGTTGATGATTTATGCCATACTGGGTGATCTTCATTTCTCAAGCATGGTGGTATACATTGACGATATCCTGATGCATTCCTCCCCCAAAAAGCATGCAAGAGACCTGGAGGTAATACTAGTGGCGCTGAAGAAGGCTGATCTTTATTTCAAGCCCTCAAAATGCGAGTTCTAAAGGGAGGAGTTTACCTTATTGGGTAATCTTGTCTTAAAGGATAGTTACACTATACCACCCAGCAAACTTGATGTGATCCTTTCCTGGACCACACCCTCCATGCAGAAGCAACTGCGTAGCTTTTTGGGCACCAATATTATCCTGAAGAAATTCTTTCCTGTGATTTCCCTGTTGGCGGTGCCTCTGCACCCTCAGATGGAGAAAGACATATTGTTTGAGTGGATGGCAGATTGTCAATGTGAATTTAAGGCAAACGTGGAGGTTTTAATGGTGCCGCCAGTCATCAAGAATGGAAATTCCTCCTGGCCTTTGGTAAAGCCCTGCAATGCATCAGTGGCTGCCATGGGGTGGTCCTAATGCAGGAGAATGAGGGGGGAACATCCTATATTCTTACTTCAACCAGAAGTTTTATCCGTGGAGCAGTCAAGGGCCATTTATGATAAGGAGCTCACTGAAGTGTTTTGCTCGCACATCCATTGGCATTACCTTCTTCAAGGGGTGCGCCATGAAGTGGTTGTCCAGAAGGACCACTAGGATTTCATGTACTTTCACAAGCTGCAGATAGTGGCGCGCCATCAGGTTTGGAAATTCTGGGTTCTGTTAGACTTTAACTTTAAGTATAAATGCAAAGGGGGCATATAACATTCTCCTCACTCTGCTGAGCTGCAACCCTTCCCTGAGTCCAACAGAGAAAGAAATGCAGGAGTTGACGATGGTGATTCCTCCCACCCAGATTCTCGTCATTGCTGCTTTAAAATCTCTAGGGCTAACTGGGCACTGGATGTGCCGTTGGTATCTCAGGTGCTGGCGGGTCAGACTGACTGCCTGGAGGGGCTGGAGCTGCTAACCAGTAGGGTCCGCCAAGCCACTTCTTACACATTACTTGATTGAGGAGTATTTGCTTATGTTCCATAGCCGTGTAACTGAATAATTCCATTCATTGATTCCTATAAGTTGTTATATTAGGAATGGTGGTCACAAACTTACAGTTTAAATCAGTTCTGCCACGGTTTATAACTACAATTTATAATTTTTTTCGTTCAAATTATGAGAATTAGGGATTAAACTCACTGGAACAACATGGGAATCAACTGGTTTCCATGTCTCTTTTTATTTCATTGTTTTAGGCAACAATTAGGTTTATATTCTTTCTTATTCTATTCCAAACCTCCCAAGTTGAAATTTTATCTTGTTTTTGGTTACCCCATTCTGAATTTCCACCGTTTGTGGGCTCCCTCACAAGATAGGCCTATCTCAAATAAATGACCTTTCAATTCATTTTTATTTAAATTGTAAGTATGTCATTGATTCAGTTGAGTTCTTAGGTTGGTCAAAAATCCATTCAGAATTGCTCAGATGTTAAAAGCTTGCTCATTAAGTGCCATAAGCCATGAACTCATGGCCTCAGAAGGTGTGGGGCCATTATTAGGTGTCAATGGGCCTGCCAATCTCTTCACACCTCTACCTGGTTTTGGTCACTACTGGAGACGCCTGTAAGTGCATATCACCAGAAAGCACATACTTCCTGGGTCCAAACAGTAGCTAGAAGATGGCAGAGTATTGTCCGCTTTATCAGATCTCTGGCCACATTAGCAATTCGCTAAGTCGCCACCAGGACTTTCTGTTGAAGTTTAGGGCAATTAGACCAACTTTTATGACTGACAACCCATTAACAGCCTATTCCTCCATTCAATTGAGGAAACTCTCTTCTGGCATAAGGTTATATGTATTGGGGTTGACAAGCCAGGTCTTGAAACTCTGATTTGTTACTGGCCGGGTCTGAGTGTATCTCCAACTCCATAATGAATAATCTCCACTCACCATGATCCCCTGGTGGTGGGTCACCCCAGGCACAAAAAGTGCCTCAATATGATAAAGTGAACATTCAACTAACTGGGTATCTTCAAAGGCTTTCCAACCTGGATCACCAATTGCATGATGTGTGCATGTGCTAAGTCAGATCAATTGGGTAGGACTGGGTTCCTTCATCCCCTGCAGGAGGCTAAGGGTCTGTGGACCTCAGTATCCATCAACTCTATTGTTGAGTTCCTCCATTTAAATGAGTTCAACGCAATTATGGTGGTCATGGACCATTTTATAAAATTCCCTCTTTATATCTTTTATGAACACCATTACTTCTGAGGAGATGGGACAGCTTTTTTCCGTCATGTTTTCTCAATGTTCAACATACCTCAGGAGGTGATAAACGATTGGGGGCCACAGTTTAATCCTTAGTTTGGACTGCCATTTTGGCTAACTTGAAGTTCAGCTATTACAGTTAATGCCATATCATCCCCAGTCAGTTGGACAGATGGAGCAGGTTAGCCAGATCCTCAAACAATACCTCCACTGCTATGCTTCCGTCATGCAGAATACCTAAGCTGCCAATCTTTCCATGGCGCAGTTTGCATAAAATAATGCCACTAATTTGTCAACAGGGTTCTCTACCTATGAGGCCACCCTGAGGTATAACCCCTGTGAAAATTCAGTTCAGCGGCATTATATTTCCAATGAACAGGTTAACCACACAAAATACAAGGTACTGTTTGAGGATAGTAACTTGACCAAATCTTAACAAGAACCCATTATATACGTAAATAGGGTTTTTGTTTAGATAAAAACAAAGGAGCACACTGTAGTATTGGATACTACCAGTGGCCCAGGGCTCTCTAATGGTATTTAAAGATTGGCTCACTCAGCTTCTTAAGAAAATATCTCCTTCCCCTTGCCTCCCCTTCCCAGATAACCTACATCTTCATAGTTCCCATTGGTGCTTTCTATAGTTACTAAGCAGCACTTACAAATGGCAGACTAAAATTTTAGTATCCAAATTGGGTCAGAAAGTGAATAACTAAGGCTCGTGGCATTTCCACAAAAAGATGTGATATGCCAGATGTATTGGAATTATTGGCAGATGGCCATAATAAATATAGGACCCTATCACTGATGATTTTACGCTGGCACAGGAAATTTAGAATGGTAGCTAAAATAAAATAGAAGGCAATATTGTGATTGAGGCCACAGCGCCAGTAGCAATAATCTAAGAAATGAGAAATGTGCTGGCAGGATCTTAATAAACAAACAGCAAATTGATGCGTTAGGCCACTACTTATAAATCATGGGCCTTGGACAAACCAATTACTATACTGATTGAATTTTCTATTTACTTATTAGTTAATAACACAAATAGAAAAAAAGTAATAGAATTAAGATGGCTGGTCAAAGGGGTGGAAGGTGAGTCAGTAGGGCATACAGCTATCAACATGAAGGTTGCAGGTTCGATTCCTGCCCTTTTCACATTGATCGGGGTGCCAGCTGAAGGAAGCTATTGGCGGTTAGTAGGTATAATAACACGAAAACCTTACCCATGACGTAGCCAGAAAAATCTAAGTTCTGATCTGGAGGTGAAAAAAACTTTCTGTGACAGAGTTGACCCTGGTCAGGTTTCATGTCAATACTTTCTTTCTCTATTTTGGTAATGTCTGCCCCCTGGTCAGCTTGCCTCAAATAAATAAAAAGATGGTTGGTCAAACCAATCACAACATTTCACCTCACTTGACAAAACTTTGGGGAGCAAAGATGTGTGGGGGTCAATTAACTCATTAAGAGCTTGGGGTTATTAGCCCATAACTCTGCTGATATTTCTTTAAAACTTAGCATGCACTCAGTTGATAAGGTGACATTTAAAAGGATCCTTCAGAGTGTAGGCATCTGTAGTTGTCTTCTCAATGATCTTGAAAGGCCCATTCCACATATATGATCCTGATTGCTAGTTCATCTAAATTTATGGTTATCATAATACAATTTGAGTTCACCTGCAGTAAATTGGGGTAACGGCAGCCAGCCTGCATTATCCCATTCATGGGATCTTCTTTTCTGAGCCAGCGCATTGGAATATGCAGCGCTTTGTAGTTGTATTAAAGTCTGCACAGCGTTTTCATATATTTTGTGAAAGTCATGGCTTCTTGACTGACAAGAATATGAAAATAGAGGAAAAAGCCAGTTGCTTCCCATGAAGTAAAGAAAATGGGGAATGCCTCTTGGCTGAATGATAAGATATATTATAGTCAAAAATGACGGCAGGCAGGAAAAGGTCCAAGCTGGCCTTTGCCATAATTATCTTATGAAAAACCCCAACAAGTTATCTTTCAATCACTAGATAATGCCATTGGTCTCAGAATGGTGTGGCGTGGACAATACCCCATGTATACCCATTATGTCATTAAGCTTGGATATAGCTGGGACTATAGTTTGTTCCATTATATCTCAGCAAAAACTGAGGGTATTCATGCCAATATATGATTTCCGGCTTTTCCCTAGTGTGGGTGAAGCCTTGACATTGGGTTCCTTAACTATTTACTTTATAATTTCCCAGATTTTATTTAATATCTTTGTTTTATCACTTTATGCTTTGTTAAGATAAAGGTCTAAAACATCATCAAGTATTTATTTTATTAACCAATGCTTTGTCAGGCTGAAAGGCCAAAATTAATATTAAATTTCGTTCTATAGCATAAAATTATTTCAATTAATAATGATAAAAATCCAAACGAATTTCCTTGGGAAAATTTTCTCTGAAAAACACTTTCTGATAAGCTTAGGAAATTTTTCCCTACTCTAGCTTACCCCTTATTTTCCTATCTACATTAAAGTGCTTAAGATTCCATCTAATAAAGCACCTTATAGCCTCTTCAACTTTTTTTTATAAAAAACAATTATTTGAGACCTCTGAACCTAAGCTAGGTTAAGTCCCTTCATATACATAGTAAATAGGACCACTGAACCTTTTTGGTTAAGTCCTTCTATTCATATAACCCTAGAAACCTTTGAAGGTCTATCCTTTTAACTGCCTTGCCACCAGCTGCAGAGATTGTGGCCTGACAGATGATATATTCTAATACTAACTTATTTGTCATCATGGCGCCCAAGTACCAGAACTCTTTGCCCTCCACCCGCTTGATGAGGTAATCAATAACCAGGATTATGTATTAAATTGTCCTATTGTATCAGCCAGAGGGCACACCACATCAATAGAAATGGTATGACACACGTTGTTGAGTTTAACCAGTTGATATGAGTTGCTTTCTAGTAGGCTCCATATAACTGAAATTCCTTTCAACAATGGAGGGTCTTAAGAACTTTAAAGTTCATAGATTCCCAATAGTGGTGCTGTTTCTATAACTAAAACATTTTTTGAAGCTGCCGTTCCCAATACCTTGTGGGACCAATAATAATATTGTTTTTCTCCATTGGTTGTGGTATACAAAATTACTGATTATTTAGTACTTTTTTAGAGCTCTATTTTTTGGACAACTGTGTCCTTCCATAAATTTTCTAAGCCGCACTGAACTTCTGCCAGTTCATTATCATAATGTTGAGTCAGCATCTTATTAAATAATTCATTAGCTGCATAGGCCACAGTGGGCAGTCAAGATAACCTATCAGCATCTTGATTCTTGACACTGGGTCAGTGCTGAGTTTCAAATTGTACGCTTGTGTTTCAAAGACCACCTAGCCAGCCGGCCTTCCAGCTCCTTTATATTCTGTAACCATCTAAGAGAGGAATGTTTGGTTATTAGAGTAATGTTCATCCATGGGCGTAAACATGGAATTGTTTACATGTGTAAATAACTGCAAGGTATTCCTTTTCAGTTACCATATAGTTCCATATATGAACATCCATTGTTTGGCTATAAAAAAGCCATAGGATGCTCAATTGTCAGAATCAAGTTGAGATAACACCGCCCCAACGGCAGTAATAGAAGCGTCCATTTAAATATAAACAGTTTTTAAAATCAGGGTACATCAACAGTGGCACTTGGGTGAGGTAAAGCCATAATGAATCAAAGGCTAACTAAAAAGTTCTCTGTCACTTAAAGGATACACCGTTTTTAAAGAAGTTGAATTAGAGGTTCACCTATCTTACTAAAGTTTTCCTACAAGCTGGTGGTCTTAGCTGATTGTCTTCAGTAAACATTAAATGTCGCGCTTTCTACTTAGTTGCATCATGTGTTTAATAGCTTCAATTCTCGCTAATTGGGGCTGAAAGCCATAATTATTGATGCCAAAGTCCAGATATTAAAGCTGCACATGGAAAAATTATGCTTATGCGGCTTGATTTTCAAATAAGCCTTGGCAAGCCAGAGTAAAACTTCTAGGTGCTGCAAATGATCAGTAAACGGTCTGGTAAAAACATTAATATAATTTAATTAATCTAGGAAGCAAAATTATTTTTAATCGCCAAAGATACGATCCATAGCCCGCTGAAAGGTCATGGGAGTGTTACACAGCACTTGCAGCATTCAAGTAGGTTAATAGATGCCCTG